>JAZGTK010005185.1:0-22915 GCA_036877625.1 Ambastaia sidthimunki
TTACACAAAATAATGTTGAATAGTGCCTGTAAAAAGGTTATTGCACATATTACACAAAAATAGAAATAATGTGTTCTTTATACATGTTAATTAAACAAGGTTTATAACAAACAACATTTTTTATATTACAGAGAAGACTTTACAGCAAGAGACGTGTTTATGGTGTGTTTTGACAGATAAACACCCATTGTTGTCAAAAACAAAGGATGGGATCTGTGTCTTATTCTTATCATCACTAACACATATGGCCACCCCATGCATGCATGCCATATCCACACAGCTTTTCCTCCCTCTGTACTGAATCTACTATGATATTATTATTTTAAAAGACAATTCATTCATTCTAAGGCTACTTTAGAATTTAGATATCAATTGGTGTAAACGCACGTGAATCACAGCTAGGGAACTGCCAAAAATGCGCAATGCGCTATCATGTAATCACATAAAAACGCAGGTTTAAGAATAAAGTAACACGGTGGCTCAATCTACATGCAAAATGGTCGACCACCCTTTTATACAAAACAACGCGAGGTGACAAACGTCAATATTGGCGTTCCTTTTCCGAAATGTCACGTTATTGGTTGATGGAAGACAATGCTCGTCTATTTTCTTAATGAACAGAAAAATAACATGGTTGCAATGGTTTAGGCCGTGATTACCCATCACCGCTGTTAAAATAACGCTCATAATATGCGACATATTCTGAATGACAAAATTAATGAAGCGAGAAGAGAATGAACATACGTGACAGTCAGCGGCCTGTCGACCCTCGTGTCCCCGTAGAAACAAATAACGAAGAGCGGGTGCATCTTTTGTCAAATAACATGTTTTTGTTATTATGTTTGCAGCTTCTGTCGGATAAATAAAGCTGTCGTAGAAGATGAGCAGGCTCCGGGGTTCAAAGATGCGAGTGCTATTTTGTTCGGTCCGCTTTTGTACTCCAACACATTGAATCGCTCCTAATCCCCCGACGTTGCCGCTGGTTCTTTGATTTGCGTAAAACCTACAGAGTTTTCGGTTTGGTTCTTGCGAGACGATGTTTCCGCTACTACAAATGTGTGTAAGACTGCTACTCCTCCAAAGTGGTTAGATAAAGTTGGTTATCCTGCCTGATATTGTGCTACATTATCGATCGCACACAGGACAGCAGTGCGATGGCACCACTGCTGCAGAGCGCGTCCATCACCCTCTGCACTGCTTACATTACCGAAAAAATCAACCGGCTCCTGATCAATAACACATCGCACTAAGCTACAAGCTTCCACAACCATACGTGACGCACACGTGTGTGTTTTCTACTCATATGTTGTTGTTACGTAGGTCAGTGGAGTGCTTTAGATAACCATCAGACCATCTGAGGTGCGATTTTCACGCTCTTGTTGTGACAAAAACAATGAGCGGAACGGAGAGTTCGTCCCTCAGGAGAACAAAATGATAACGCATGTGGGATCCACTAATTGTTTGTTAGAGGATTCGTTAAAATCTTCTGGGGAAAACGGATAGTAACGTCAGGTGTACTCCCATGAGTCCAAATGTATCCAAAAACTGTTGCACCATACTTACGGAACCATATGTGTTGGAACCATTATGTCACCCTAAAATCATGTGAACCATTTTGTATTATTTCCATGCAATCATTTTATATAGTTTTTACAGACTCGCATTTAATGGCAGTATTAATAGTATTTATGTTTTTCATTCATGTAAATGAATACTGCATAAGAATCGCTTTTCTGTTGCCATGACAATCTGCATAGTTATTGTGCAGCTGTTCATGGTTACGTACAAGGAATATGATTCCAATTACAATTCAGTATCGCGATATTACGATCACGTCGACCATTGTAAGCTACAATTGTCAGGCATAATCCATTAATTGGGCAATGGTAAACTTTCTATTTTATAAATGCCAAAAATCTAAGTTTGTAGTTTAGCAATTCAAAATAAAAGGCACAACAAAACTCAAACTGTAATGTTTGAATAATATGGAAGTGTTGTCAATGTGATAGCTATATTTACATTCATTGTAACAGTGCTTGACCAAACATATATTAAAACAATCTATCAATGTATTTTGTGTTTAAAAGAAACTGCAGGCAGAAAAACAGTCAGACAACATAGTGGATTGCTTTAAATTGCCATATTCACATAAGAGAACAGTGCAGATTTTGGCACCTGCAGTCTCAGGATTTGAACATTTTAGCAATATTCCAGTTTCCCAACAGAGTGGTCTAAAGCGTCACATCTGATCACATCAAAGCCCCTATAACTTTTTAACATACAGTATTTAAGATAAATTACGCATGATATTACTGGTGTACTGAGACAGATCTTTATGGAAACTATGGTACATTAGTGATTGTTTTTTTTCAGTAGATGTAGCGCTGTTTAAGCTGTAGGAAGCCAGAAGGTTTGGTAGAATGATATGGATTATTTTTGCAGATGGACAAATATGATTGGGCTGAACAGGAGGTCAAGGTCAGATCTGTGTACTGCAATATATTTCACTCTCTCTTACAAACACAACAGCTCTCTGATCTTAACAATACAACTTGTTTGACCCATTAAGATATAATTACTTAATTTTCTTTTAATAGTCAAAATTACAAAATGATAACATGATCTACATAATCTACAAAATAATAACATAATATTCATGATCATGGTAAGCATCAACATTTTGTTTTGCTCTGTTCATAGACATGCATACTGCTGAGAAATACAAAAATATAAATATAAATACATCCCATTATTATTTTTCTTTCCTTTTAACTGTTTCACTGACTTTAATTTAAAATAGTTTTAATGTTTGACGAATTAAATGTGATAGTGTACAATAAGGCATTGAGATGCATTGTCAGAGCTTACAGAGATTAGAGGTATTATTTTAGCTTAATGCTAACCTAAAAAGAAAAACCTAAATACGATTTAAAAACAACTACATTTCTAAACAGGAAGAACAAATTTCATTTTAAAATTAAGTTAATGAATAACCAGATATACCAGTAAACAGTACCAACACTAAACTGATCAAACAAATCACTCCAGTACAAAACCAAGAATCAAGACACTTCTTTTTCTATACTGTTTTTAAACCTTGAGCTAGTAAAGAATTTTATTTTCATGTTTTACTCTCAATTACGCTTAAGCGTAAACGATTAAGCCCTTCGTTAAACACACCATTCACACATTCACAGAAGAAAAAGATGAAAATACATCTATGAATGAGCCTTTCCTAAATGTCTTAGAGGAAGTAGTGACAACAGCTGCACTCTTTTTTGATGGCCTGTTGGTAATAAAAACTACTTGAGGACAAATTTAAAGGTAAACAGCATAGCTTTTAAAGCACTGATGCAAAATTTCCTCTTTTTTGATTCTTAGTTCAGCACCCATCGTCTGTTGCTCAGGAAAAAATCAGACAGAGAAATCTGAGTTTAATCATGTTCTCCTCTGGATGGACACAAAGACTAAAACCAGTAGACTATACAGTCATTAGAAAAGCATAGAAGAGAAACGAGGAAGAAGAGTAAGAAATACGTTAATGTTTAAAGAGCCATGGGAATCGCTGTATCGCTAAGCCACTAACACCTATCAAATCCACCACTATACAGTCATGGCCAAATTTTTGGACTTAATGCAAACATATTTGTGTTTTATTAGGTTTGTTTAAAATGTAATTATTGTGATTAAAACTTATAAAACAGATCACAGATAATTCACTCAACATCAAGCACAAAGTTAAACATTTACATTCCAAACTAACTGTTGCTGATAGTCTTCTCAAAGAAGCTATCAGATACTAGTCTCTAAACTGCTTTATCTCAGGTCATTTACAAGTTGCTAAAGCATATTTCCCTAATATCTACCTTCCTTAAAACACGTTTCCATTTTTGTAAACTTATTGTAATTTTTTCTGTCACCTTTCTTGTGATCAGTGAACGAACAATGCTTGGTGGTGCCATCACAGTGAGATACAAGGTCACTTTCTAAAACCTACAGACTCACCGGCCCATGCTGATGGACCAAACTCCTGCCTTTCACCAAAATAGAAAAATCCATCACAATCTTGCCTGAAGACACACTTCTTCTGTAAACCTTTTATTAAGTCATAGCTAAATGAACAAATGTGTATGATGGTAGTCTGGATATTTGGAGCTCTAAGTCACATTTTAAGTCACATTGACATGAGTTAAATTATTTGGCCAGTACTGTACAGATACTACCGAGACACACAATTAAAACTACTCTTGCATGTGTGCATACTAGTAAAGAAACACAAGTTTAAAGGAAAACTTTGATCACATCTTGGATCTCTGCAACTTTCCTTAATTTGTGCCACCTCTTACTTTCAACCTTCCATTCTTGTTTATTTCTTGTTTGTCTACTTATTGTCTTTCACCTGGGTTAATATTATGACTTCTAAATGCATCTTGAGCCCAGTTTATGGCAGTGGATGTCCAGCAAACAAAGAGAAAATGATATAACAGGCAGAGGAAATACAGTAGAAATACACAATCACAGTATCATCAAGGAGTTCTGCAGCAATGAAAACAAGAAAATGTAAAAGAAAGAGAAGGAAGCAAGAGTAAATTGAGCCAGTGCAATGGTGCAAAGTGGCAATTTTTCTGTTAGTATTACATTAAAAATACTGCCCTCGAAGTCTCTGTCTTGTCCACCTTTATGCCCTAAACCTTCCTGTCAAGCCAGACAGCTTAGGAAAACAAAACATTGTCCTCCTGCCCTCTCAGGTATACAAGAAAAATATACGATTACTCAAATATTTACTTGATTTTAGAAGGTATAAATGTAAAGCGACTATGTGTCTTGTATTTGCATCATTGAGAGGTGTTTTTAAATGTATCATGCTACAGTAGTTGTCTTCGTACATATATGTGGTTCTGTGTGTGCATGTCAAAAAACTCTTGAGCAACATTCACTCAAAACTCCTTTTTTCACAGTTTATCCTTGGCTTCTTGTGGTTCTTTAGTGTTTAACTAGAAATGGCTGTTTTGAGTCTTACAGATTTAACTGTGCTGTTTGTGTATGTAGTAACTAGCTTTTGTACACTACAGGTCTGCTTTGCTAACTTTGAGGTTGTGGGATGATGCTGGAGCAGTCGGTCACTAGCAGGTCCACCACCGTGTTTCCACTTACAAACACCGTAGGTGCCGACACCATGTTGCACAGGGTGACCGTGCTTCCTGGCACCGCGTCACTGGTGGTGGTTGTGGTGGTGGGGTTGGGGTCACTCACAGGGGGATTGTGGGTACCCATGTGGCCTTGCAGCTGTGTGGGGGTTTTGCAGTGCACGCCACAGAGCTGACAAACCAGGACACCTCCTGACCCCGTGGTGCCAAAACCTCCTCCGCTCTCCTTCCATTCCTGACCGTGGTGCTTCTGAGCATGAACACGCAGGTATGTCAGCGTGGTGAAACCTGAGGAGTAAGTTTAACAGATTAGGTGTTGTTTGAATTTCAAGTGCTGCTGTTTTGACTGAAGATTCGGATTAAATAGTGATAACTTGCTAATTATAATTTTAGTTATACAAGGTGATTATGAAGTAATATTCGCTAAGAAAATCCCCCAACTGAACATTATATAAAGACATAACAAAAAGTTACTTTATAAGTCAATATTGTATGTTTAATGTATTGCTTATTACAAACCTGTCACTCACCTACAGTGCATAGCAATGCATTAATGCAATTAATTTAATTTAAAGGATTAGTTCAAATCAAAACTAAAGGAATTGTGCAGTAGTGTTGAAAGAGTGCCTGTGTGGAAAGACTGATAAACTGTGCATGTCCCCTACTGGATCCTTTGCAAAAATGCCTAATCTAAGCTTTTGTCCCTTGTTACATATCAGAAAACCTGTCCTCAGTGAAGTGATATTTAATACAAGCCATGGGTGTGGCTAAACTTTAAATAAAATTTTGTTGAATTATAATTTTTCAAGCTGATGTTATGTTACTTTAATCAATGTTTTACTTACTGTTTACTGAAATATGTTATTACACTAATACATTGCATTTTTTGCCTTTTAATTTTGTGAGATGTTGGTAATAATAGTTACATTGTTTATATTTGTTTCCCTGGTACAGGTTTGCCATGTCTGTGTATCAAATTGCATTTTTAAGGGGAATTTTTTTTTGCTTTTTTGTGATATCAACCCTTTAACTGAAGCTTTTAAGAAGACAGAAAAACAGAAATAGACAGAAATAGCAGCAACATGCGAACTGAACAGCAGCTTCTTTTAGTGCTGACTAAGCAGCTTAATAGTTTAAATTAAACAGTTTAAATTATACATACCTAGTAAATGTGTTATTAGTTTACTCTAGCTTGCGTGGCTTTTGCGTCATTAAAGTGTGATTGGATTATGTGTGCATCAAGTTGAGAGAAGTATTGAATCTAAGGAATTTTTCCCCCACCTCTGTAAAGTTATTATACTTACTGCGGTTGCAGAGGTGGCAGGAGTGATGCTGTGATTGGTTGTGCACCCTCATGTGATCTGTGATGTAAGCAGCAGACAGCAGTTTGCCACAAATGTGACACGGAACCTTCTCCTCATGTCTGATCATGTGCGCACGCAGTCTGTCCCGTGTGGCAAAGCTTGATTCACATGTCTGCACCAAACAACATACACCTTCACATGTTGTAACAACTGTTTTTTTTCAAAATTAAAAGCAATAAACTACAAGAGACTCTGCTATATTGTGAATATAATCATGGTTAGAGGATGTTAGCGAGTAATGATTGTCTAGAAACTAAGGTTAATACTTGACTTTTAGCTATTAACTTAATACTTAAAATTAATAGGTTATTAATGGGTAGTTTTGCTTCTATACCGGACATTTGAAGGGTCGTTCTGAAGAATGGACCTGTCTAACATGACTGTTGAGATGATCAGGCCTGTAAGAGAAAGTGAGACAAGTTAAAATTATAGTTTCACAAGAGCTAACAGCATAAAATGGCATTAAGCCACTTGTGGCATTAAGCTATTTTAATATAAACTTTATACAATGCCACTGTAATCTATTTAAGTATGAGAGGCTGAGATCAAAAAGGTTTGTCCTACCTTGAGAAAGCTTTAGCACAATGTGGGCACACATAGGGTTTCTCCACTCCACCCTGGTGGGATCTGACATGATGGCTCATGCGGTCTTTCCGCTTGAAACGCTGTTGGCAGATGGGGCAGGAGAATGGCTTTTCATCTGAGTGGGAGAGCCTGTGTCTGTTCAGGTGGTACACATCTCTGAAGGCTTTACCACAGGTTTCACACACATGGTTTTTACGCACAGGGTTGGGGTTCTGGTTCACCGGCCTCTGATGGGGGATGATAAGGAATAAAAAGTAATTTAACTGCATAAGGAATGTACCAAAGCACTTCTGCTTAACTGGTTTTGCTTCAAGACCCATTTTAATATAAGACGTCGGGTGGGGTTGCAACACAGTTACAAAACTGCACAAAAACCTGCCCAAAAATTAGATGCTAAACTTAAACACTAAACTTTATACATTTTACCAATATGCAGAGTTATTGGTTTCATGTCCATAGCAGCCAAAAAGTGACGATTATCATGCTGCTGGTAAACGTTTTAAACTTGCCTCTGAAAATTGAACAGATCTTTTCATGTAAAAGGCCACAAAATGTTTTAAGGGGTCACAATTGCATTGCTCACAATTTTAAAATGTATATTTACAGTAAGACTGAACTAATAAGTTAATTATTGAGACAAAGAAGTGAAGCTCCATACATTTTAAACACAGGAAATGACTTTCTACAGAATCTAGACACCCTATTGAAGTGATCAGATCACAAAATGTTTGGCCCCTCTTTGAATTTAGCGCAGTCCACTTGTAATCAGATTCCCTGAAGCGAACAAATTCATGAAGCAATCTTATGATTCACTATATGACACATGGAAGCAAACCCTGAGAATACACACACAAATGCCCACCTGTACAGGCTCCCCTGTTGCCATGACAACAGCAGAAGGAGGTGGGAGGGCAGTCACAGTGGAAGTCACACTCTCCATGGCAACTTCGTTTCCATCTTGAGTGGCCAGGACTTGTGTGTGGGGAGGGGGCAGCACAGTAGGAGGGACAAGTGTTTGGGGGTGCTGCTGGGGTATGGAGAGATGAAGGAGTGAGAGAGGGACAGTGTGTCTTTCTGTACTCTCTTTGGCCACAGCATCTTGGCTCTGGGAGCCCCCCTTCATGCGGATACCAGTGTGGACGGATTGATGACGCCGGAGGTTGTAGCTGTTTTTGAACTGCTTGCTGCATATAGAGCAGATATGAGCCGCACGAGCCGGTCTGGACACTGGTTTCACTGGAGATTAAAAGTGAGAATGGCATGTTACTAAGAAGAAATAACAAAATAACACAGTTCCCTTACCTTTTCACCAATAAATTTCCATAACCTTACCAGTCATTCCTTTTTATGTGATATGCAATTTTAAGACCTATTTATAGACTTACAAAGAACAATTTCTTGCCAAAAAAATATTTATGAAAAAAGTATAATGAGAAGGTTATGTAGAAACTATGGAAAAGACCTTTGATGGGCCTGAAAATCAAACATTCCTGACATTTCCAAAGTTTCCATGATCATGAGAACCCCTGAGGTAAACAACATAAAGAATAGCAACCAAAGAACCTTCATTACTTTAATGAATTTAGATGAAGGTTTTCCAACTGTGTTCTAGAGAGCCATTATACTCTATTGCTCACAGTGGAACACCAGAGCAATCATAGAAAACCTCCAACCCCTCCCTGCCAGGTTCCTCAATTCTCTCCAAACCACCCTCCCCTTCCAAATGCCCATCGCTCCTTGAGTCCCATCCCTCCCTCTCACAAACCAGGTACAGGGTCCTCATTGAGAGCAGCAGTGTCCACTGTTGATGGAGGTGGGGCTATGTGCTCGGTGGGTGGGGTCTGAGGAGAGTTTGTGTGGACAGGCAGAAGTTCTGATTGGAGGGTACCATCCTCTTGGGACTGAGAAGGTGTGGTCTGGGAAAGAACAATCAAAAAGTACTAAGTTTGAATTCAAACTCCTGTGTAGGTATAACTACTGGTTGCCTAACTGAAGTCAAACCTTTTCATTATTTTACTATACACATGCGTACAAATCGATAATATCAAGAATTATACATTAATTTCCATATATACATACACAGATAATGATCAGTCTCACCTGAAAGAGAAAATTGCTCCACGCGGCATCCATTTTGTTCCAGACCGATGAATATTAAAAACTACACAATAATTATGATTAATAGCGCACAATTGGCGTCCTTTAAATCGTCTATATGTTGTAAATAGTGAACGTTTAGTGGTGTTTTTGAACTATTCTCCAGTGGCAAAACCTCTTTCCGCTTATTTAATAACCAGCCCAGATTCCAAGGCAAAGATGAGCAGTATTCAGTTTTCACTTTGCTGCTATCCAATTTTAACCCTTTTTGCCGAACCACCACAATAACGTAATATTTATTAATTTCTATTACTTTAACCCTAAACTATTTCTGTATACGGAAACCAATTAATGTTATCTATTTCTGCACTGTTACATCATGCATTATACATTATACAAAATAGGACATGATTTATATAGACGTTAAAATAACGGTTACACGTAATGCGATTGACGCATTTGAAATAGTCAAACTGAAAGGTTGCTATGGATAAATCTGTGTTTTCCCCCTCGATTCCCCCCGACAGGCCAATCGGGTGTTTGTCGACGCCTCGCTGTAGGATTCAAGCTCTGACCCTGACGAATAACACTCGAGCCCGGCCGCAGCCCGCCGCTCCACCTCGGCGCTTCAATTCACAGGATGTCATCTTTCTTTTTTTATCGCGCGCTCTCTCTCTCTCACCCTCCCTCCCTGTATCTTTCTTCCTTTTCTTTTTTAATTCCTCTTTCTTCTACCCCCTCCTCTCCTTTTTTCTCTCTGCGCTATGTCCCAGTTGTTTTTAAAGGGGATGGTTCTCCCCCTCCTATTTCCGTCGCTTTTCTTCTTCCTCGCAGAACATGAGCCGACAAAAATTACAGCAGCGCTACTTACGTCAGCTAGACCGTCCAAACAGATTCGGATCCACACCAGCAGTTCAACACGGTCAATAACAACTCTAAACTTAAAACTAACTGCACATTTTGTGATGCCCCAAACTACATTTTTGGGCAGTGTCTGTTTATAACAATATTTTGTAAATAAAATGTTTTGTATATAAACATTTTTTGGTAAATATGTTACTGACCATTATTTATTTCTCATTGTTTAAAAATGTGCTGTTTTAAACGAAATTTTAATCCAAAAAGAACGAGTGTTTTATTGTTAATCCTAACTTTTATTTAGTCTAATTAATTTAGTCTTATTAATACAAGTGATGTATTAACCAAATGTAATAAATGTAGTAAACAAAAGTATATATTTACTATATTTGTATTGAGCAGTATATCGAAACTATATAAAACTATATCTAGCTTATTAAAAAATCTAAGTACTGTTAGACTGTTTAAAACAATTATTTTAATAACACTATTACCTTATATTTATAGTATTATTGTACAGTATTACCTTGTGTTTTCCTTACTGCACATTATTTACGCATTATTTATTTACATGTATATAACTGTGCTTTATTATTATTTTATTGGAAATAAATACACAAATAAATAGAATAAATGATTATATTAACTGAATCTCGAGGGCGTCTTAAAGGGCGCGTCACAATGACGCATATGAATGTTATTGATGCTGGACGTCAATGTCGGATCGGATGGACGTTTACAGACATTTGTGAATTTAAAATCTCCCGTTGATTGTGTTGATAAACCACTAATAAATTACATAAGACATTATGTAAATATGTACATAAAACATTAATAATAAATTCATAAGATGTTAATAAAATACATAATAAGAAGCGTACTATATGAAATAATGACAGTGAGACAATCCACGTTAATATCAATTTATTATCATTTAAATTGCTTCGCGTTTTACTATTTTATCATCCATTTGTTTTCTCCCTTATGCCAGAAACTGCTCGATTCCAGTAATTATTAAGTTTCAAGATTAACTGAACATGTGCTCTCAGCAAAACCTCTACTTTGACCCAGAAATCTGTTTGACAGTCAACACATACATACATACATACTAGATGTCAGATAGTCTATCACAACGCCTCACTCCAGACAAACTAGGAGAGCCTCATTTACCACCATAGATGGATACAGACAAGTTTAACCTTCACATTGGACTTGCTCTTTCATCTTTTGTTATAACATTCAACATTATAATAGGATCAGCAACACTGTCCTAAGATCATGAAGTAATATCTCATAAACAAGTCAGTCCATTCAATGGTACAATCTCATTGGCCCTCCTAACAATATATCCAACATCCTCAATACATCAGAAGATCTGCATGCACAGTTTTACTTTAAACCAAGCATAACGTAGTAGGTTATACAGAGAGATATATCAGAGCTGGTGTTTCTCGCTTGATGCCGAGTTCATCAAGGTTTTCTTTTGTTCTTCTTAAATATCTCTGAATATGTCTGTGAAAACAGCCTCAACAATGCATGGTGCCCAAGGAATATTCCCTCTCAGCTGAGTATCTGTTGAATGCTCATATGATCACTTTGTTTTCAAATGCACTTTGAAGAATCCCACATGTCCCATGAGAACGCATTTATATTCCCCAAAGGGAAACGAACAGTGTACAGTCCAAGACAGAAATATACCTTACTGTTGCAGTCAGCTTTGATCTGAAAAGAAACAACTACAGTAGCCGCCACATTTCCCCCAACATTCTTCACTGTAAATCGTATAGTTTTCCATCATTTGACTGACTTCTCTTCCATGTGGAGTTTAATCATTTGCACTCTACCTCTCATCACTCTAAACAATTATTCTCTTCCCAAAAGATTATTCATTGCAATCCATTATAACCAAAGTCTTTATCATTGAGGCTTTTAGAAGATTACCCAACTGAGTAGGCCAGATCTTCCTTTAATCTTCACAAAAGTGACAATATTACCAGCCTGTATAGCATTCAGCCAACTCATACAAACAGACTATTAACAATTATTAATAATAAGTAATTAATAATCATTAATAACCATAATGCACATTTGACAAGACAAAGCTAACTTTTTGACCACACAAGTTCTTGTCATTTTCAACCAAGTGGTTCAGATGTTCTGAGAATTAGAAAAATGTTTCATGATACTATTAAACATCGAATATGATACCACACATTGTTACGCTGTCATAACAATAACAGATCAGTGTTGTACTGTTGGCTTTTCTACAGCAATTAATGTTAGCTCTATCTTGTTCACATATTTTATCAAAATGTTGATTATTATTATTACTATAGAAAACTGTGGACACAATGCTTCAACACTTTAGATACTATATATACACAATAAAAGATCCAATTGGTGAATGACTCTAAACGTCTATGATTTTGGAAAGGTAAGCTTACATTTCAAACGTGACTGAATAACATATGAATACAAATGTATTTACTACATTAATCTCATGCATTGGAGCAACTTCATAGACATAAATGTATTCATAAAGTCTGACAGAGCACCTTTCTACACACCAAAATAATGTAAGTGCGTGAAAGTATTTAACTTTACAAACATTCTGTGTTCATACTGTCTTGTGTGCATGTTTAAAAGAATTCTCTCTAATACACAAAAGAATCTTTATAGCACAGCATCCCTTTAAGACATCTTAAAGGCAGTGGTGATGTTTCAGTAGAGCCAGTATATTTTATACTTTCCCATTTTTTGGACACCCTTACAAAAAAAGATTAAAAAAGAATTGACTACAACAACCAACAGCAGGAATAAAGCAACACAACAAGTAAAATGTGCTCTCTCTTGTTTTTTCCTTTCTTCAAAACCGCTTGGATAAATTCAACTGGCATTAAAAATACAGCAAACCCCCCAAATCAAGCCCAACCTCTATTACTTTATTCTATTTAAGAGTAGGAGAGGTGAGATCCATTGGAGATGTGTGAGGTGACCGAGGTACTGCGGCTCAGGACTCCATCTCCACTGCCAGATCCCCCCGGGCCACCCCCGGATGCCGTTCTGCGTAGGGGCTGAGGGCTGTTCCTCAAAGCCATCAGACTGGGGCCTCGCACTACCAACCCTCCTCCGCCTCCTCCGTACACTCCTTGAGAGGAGGACTGAGCAGAGGAGGAGAGGGAGATGGAGGGAGGGGCAGGAGGAGGAGGAGGGAGGAGAGCGAGGGACTGGGAGGAGGAGCGGGAGGGAAGGTGGTGGGAGAAGACGTGGGAGTGTGCGAGATCCCCCCTGCTCCCTCCACCCCACTCCTTCTCTTTCTCCCGCTCCCTCTCTCTATCCCTCTCTCTCTCCCTGTACAGCTGGGGTGTGCTCTGGTGGTGGTAGTGCTGAGGAAGGTGATGGCGGTTGTGATGGGAGGAAGAGGAAGAGGAGGAAGAAGAGGATGAGGAGCGGGAAGAGTGGTGAAGGGGCCCGTCCCGTGCTAGACCGAGAGCATGGGAAGAAGAGGATTCGGCCCTGCTGGGACCCCTGCGGGAGTGGGGATGTGGTGCCCCTCCGTGACTCCAATGGCTGGAAGGACGAGGGGTCTGGCTGGATGGGTATCCCTGCTTAGGGTGAGCCTCAGAGGGAATGCCCGTCAGAGCCAGGCTGCTAAAGCCAAGACGGAGGCTCTCAGAGTCGAATGCCTCAATCTCAGATGCTTGGCGCTCCAGAAGAGATCTAATGCGCTCGGAACGCTCATTCTGAAGAGCCAGCATCTCCTCTTCAATCTACAGAAAAATAAAAACATACAGATCAATGGGTACAGACATCACTTACAACAGTGGTTAACAGCTGCTGGTTCCAGACCCAAAAATAAGTTGCAAGCTTGCTCTAATGAGTAAGGGAAAACTAAATTGTAAGTGTTTTTGGTAATGCAGTTAATTTAGTTATAAGCATTATGACAACAAGTTATAGCAACAATGAGAATGACAACAACTCGGACAGGTTGTGTGATATAACACATGCAAGGTTACAATAGCAAAATCCAGAATATATTAACCACTAAACATGATTTGTGCCAAACACAATGTATTTTGTGCAGAAAAATATTGGTTGCAGAGAGTAAGGACCCATTTAAATTCAACAGATATCTGGAACTTAGAATGACTTTGTTTGACGACACGCCCATGAATAAAGTACTGTAACTTTTTACCCGTTGTTCCAGCAGTGCTCTGCGGATGGAAACTCTTTGCTCCAGGTCTTTAACCTCTCGCTCGTGTTGAGTATCAGTATGCATCTTGATTTTACTCTGATATGCATTAAGCAGCTCCAACTCCTGCTGCAGCTGCATCCTCAACACCTGATACTCCGCTTCCTGTGTCTCATCCAAACGTAGCTAGAAAACAACAGCAAACAAAAGGCCAAAGGTCAATGAGGTGTGACACCTCCAAGGAACACAACCCAAACTGATGGGGAAAAGCTGATGGGTCAAATGTATGGTGTGTAGCCTTATCACAGTTCTGAAAACGTGTAGGTTTGGGTGAAGGTTTTTGGTGGTCAGAATAAGATGGGACTTGGGATTTATGTGTCCTTGCCTTACTCACAGCCTGTGTAGACAGCATGTCGTTGATGGAGTGGTCATACTGCTCGGCCAGAATGGCCAGCTTACGAGTCTGTTCATCTTTGAGACGCTTCAGCACGGCTTTGTGGTCCGATTTCGGGGTGTTCTCCAGCAAATGGTTCCTCAGTGCTTTATACTGACGGGTTTGGATTTTACATGTGTCCTGGAACTGACGCTTAATCTGCAGCTCTTTAGACTACAGGAACAAGGAATAACAAAGGGTTGTGACAAAGTTCGAAAACAGGCAGATAAGAAAGAGTGGGAATACAGGAAATAGGAAAGTCTAATTGGTCATAAAAATACTTACTAATGCCAAATATTTAAATGTTGTCATACATTGTGAGACATGAAATAGCACAAAGAACATGTAAATCTGTGTAAATTCTGGTTTTAAATTAAGTGTGAAAACATTTAAATTTTTCATTTTTACTTGATTTTCTACAGGAAAGACCAAAGTTCATTCTTTTCATTCCTTAGATGTAATATGGAAAAAAGAAAACAATTATGGTTGGAACAGAATATAAGAATTGGAATTTAAGAATGAATGAAAAACAAAACTGAGATGAGAGGCATAATTCAGACAAAAAGACAAACTTAAAAAAAAACAGACCAAAGGACAATTATTATAACCAAAAAAATTTATTTCAGAAATGTTAACAGAAATCTTTGTATAGACTTAAAAGTAAACATCTATTCATGCAAACACACAAAATGAGGATGAAATGCACACACAATGGCTTTGAAACGTCGCAACAAAATACAGCAAACATTCCTTAAATAATAGATAAGAGACAGAATGTGTGTTTTTAAAGGGAGCATATATTAAAAACAGTAAGCATAAAACAAAATTAAATAACACAAAATAAAATTGCTTAAAATTGTAAGTTGCCACATATGGCTTAAACCGAAGTGTCCTGTTCTTATGCATGTTTTTCATTTTTGCCAAGACAATGTATTTTGTAGAACGCTGAAAAGATTGTCATTTCAATTGTGGTATACTAATGGTCCCTTTGAAAATCTTAAGAATTCTAAAACTTTTTGTATTTCAATACAGATAGTTTAAGAGCAGTGCAAGTAATTCTTTGTCACATTTTACGATTTTAATCTTTGGTTGTCACTTTGCATTATATTTGTCCAAACTTACATTTTTAAGCTGATTGTTATAATGGCTTCTCATAATATACGTCAACTTTTCAAAATAATAGACTTTGATATGCATACATTTTAGAAACAATTTTTAATACTACTAACAAAATTTTACCAGTGCCACTTAAAAAATGAAAAACTCAGGCTAATCTATAAAAATACGGTGTAGAAAGTCTTGCATAAACATGTTTGATTTAAACAGGCTACTGCCGTCTTCATAAGGATATGACCAAACAACTTGTTTACATGGTAAATATGGTCAAATCATTGCCTCTAGTGCAATAACAGAAATATTATATATAAAATATTTATATAACATATATAATATGGCCTTGGCCACCAGTCATGCTGGGTACAAACCCGGCTAACCAATCTCAAGTATATTAATATCTGCTCTATAACAGCACATCAACCACCTCACTATTTAGTAATACAACACGGGAAAATAGAGTGACCCTGTTGGAGATAAAAATATTGCATATATAATTTTGAATAAAGTTCACCCACATTTTAGAGTAAAGGTTACTCTTCATGTTATGAGATTGTTTATATTAACATTCAATAAAATTCACAGCTAAAGTGGCAACACTGGGTCAGCAGCTTTTAGGATCTGTCTGATAAAGAAAAACTCCAGATTATGTACGGAACCAGCAAGTACTGAAATAACTCTTTAGTACTTGTTATTTTAGGAAGGCCTGTATATATACATATATAATTTTTTGTTTTGATACTTGTTAGATTTTTTACATTTGAAATCTTGCCTCTAAAATTTCCAGTGACAGAACTTTCTTCTGTATTTCTAAAAAAATATTGCTTTTAGTTCACCTTCACCAATAATCTAACACCTTAATCTGACAACACACTGCCTTGTTTCTATTTCAAAACCTTCTTACAAGTTAAGGACTTTATGGAAAAGGCAAACTATTCAAACACCTTTTTCTAAGGAACAACTTCTATTGCACTTTTGATAAAACTTGTAGTTTTTGGGGGGTGGCCTGTAGTGTTAAGCATTGTTTTATGTACTCTTACAGCAGTGAATTTAGCATTTAACTAACCAATGCTGTCATGGCTTAAACATCAGGCAATTTTTACAGAAAACCATTTTAAAATTAGCCCTGGTTTAGCAACATCATACAATTTCTTTGTTGAAGTTTTAAGACTCCCTTCAAAAAATAAAACAAAACGATTGCACAAACATGGCCTCAATCACCATAACACACATTGCTCTTGCTATTCATGAATAAAGTAACTCTTTTTAACAAAAACTTTTACAAAAAGCACAATATTGACTTAAGATTTACATTCACTGGTGACTGACCATGAATAAGTGAGCTGAATAAAACAGTACATAAATATAGACTATTGCCCTGTAATAACAGGCACAAAAGCAGTGCATGTGAGCAAACAGTCAAATAAAATAAAAAAATCAGTTGGAGGAAAAAAAACAAAGGAAAAACGACCAGCGATGGATGAATGGAATGTGCATGCTCACATAGATGACAGATAATACACAAACATTTTCCACCACCACCTCCCTCTCTTATTCTTTTTTATCTCCAAGGCATCTTTCCTCTCAAACTCCGTCCTGAGGCTGTCCTCCTCAACACACTTTCCCACCTCCCCTCTTCCCTATACATTCTCTCTCTCTCCTCCCTTCTCCTCCTCTCCTTCTCTCGCCGCTCTCTCATCCTTCGCCTATGATCCCTTACAGCTCTGGGAAGAAGCTTTGGCAGTTTGCTGGGTTTTTCTTTGCGGAGCAAACCGAAGGCCTGCAGCTTTCTCAGGTAATTCTGTGGCAGTTCTTTTAGTACGCGCTTGGCTAACCGGATGACCACAGAGTTGGCCAAGTCTGTCAGAGTGCCTAAAGGACGCCTGACAAACCGCCTGCACAAAAGCAGACAGCGCGAAAACAAGATGGAGTGTTTGCTTTTAGCCTGATATTCAGCAGAAAGACTCTTTAAAGGCACAGGGATTCTAGACTGCCGGCCACCCCAGTTTCGGCCAGCTTTAGGGAACATGTCATATAGGTTACGCTCAGTCAAACCACCCAGGAGTGACTGGCACACAGTAAAAAGAGGCTTTGGCAGCCGGAAAAGAACACGCATCCAGAGGCGATTGAGTTTTCGTGGGGTGTTTTGAAGGAAGACCCTAGCTGGGCGGACAACCAGTACCACTATGAGGTAGAGGGTCAGGAAAAGTGAAGGAGAGCTGAGGAAGGATGCTGAGATTAGGGCTACAGGGACGTAATAGAGCCCCAGGCTCAACGAGAGACCCAAGCTGAACAAACCTGAGCCCCAGTAAACTAAAGAAAGATATGTGGAAAATGACAGTGAGCAACAAGACCGCAGGAATAAGTACGAAAAAAAAAGGGCCAGGAAGACAAGCTCACTGGAGAGAAGAATGGAAGCAAGAGAAGGAAGAGGAGGCGAGCGACGAAGAGAAAGAAGGAAGATTGAAAGAAAAAGAAGTGTGAGAACAGATGGCTGTACAGCGGCAGAGAGCGAGAGAACGAGACAAATTGCATGAGAGAAAAGGGAGGGAAAAGAGGGCTTGGAGGAGGAAGTGGGGGAGGGAGGGATGAAGATTGGGGGTGGTTCCAGCTCTTCCAATGTATCCGGAAAGTAGAACTCAGAGAGTTCATCGGTGTCACGCTCATTAGGGCGGCGTTCAAAAGAGGGGGCAGGCATCAACTCTGATGGACAGCCATCAGCCACGCCCCTATCCTCTTCCTCACTCTCTGATTCGCTACCACCATCATTGTTCACATCCCACTGAAGCCCTTCTGGTCTTGGATCACTTCCTTCATCTATGTCATTTTTGCCCTCCCCCTGTTGCTCTTTGTTTCTGGACTCAATATTTATCTCTAATGTGATCTCTGATTGTTCTCCTGCACTTCCTTCTATGGCATTGTTAGCTGAAGTCACCACTTCCTCTTCTTTTCCTTCAATGGCTATCTTTTCACATTGGTCAGTAAAGGTCTCGCCAGTGTCATCACTCAAAGTTTTGTTTCCTTCAAGAACTTTAATTTCCCTCTTCTCTTCCTCAACTGCCTCATCAAAAACATCTACTGTTTGCCTTTCTCCACCTCCATCTGTCTGTTCTCCTTCTCTCCCTTCACCCTCCAGCTGCTCATTTAGTACCACCTCTTCAACACAAAGCCCCTCCCATTTGTTACTGCCCTCCCCTTCTATCAGAGGCCCCTCCCCTTCTGTAACGTTCTCTATGATGTTACAGTCACTCACTCTCAGGCTCTTGGGCTGCTGGCGAACTTCAACGGCATGCTTCTGCCGTAGCTCCTGCTCACGCCGTTTGTTGTACTCCATCTGATTGGTGAGCTCAGTCTGGTGCTGTGTCCTGATTAGTTCAGCCCGCGTGCGCTGCACCAGGCCCAGCTGCCGAAACTCCAGCTCTTGAGTGGACTCATGATGTCGAAGCAACATTGCACATTCCAGATCCTTTAAAGTTTGTTTCTTGTTCAGGTCCTACGTTCAAAAACATTAAAAGCGTCAGACAATAAGTAATGATTAGGTTTAAACAAGTGTATTAAAAGGAACAGTTTACCCAAAAATATATTTTCCATCCTCACGTCATTCCAAACCTATGTTTTTTTTTTTTATGTGTGGAACACAAAAGATATTTTGAAAAATGTCTTAGTGGTTTTGTGTCTATACAGTGGAAGTCAATGGATGCCAATGTGTTTGATTACCAAAGTACTTAAAAATATCTTCTGTGTTCATCAGCAGCAAAAAGTCATACGTGTTTGGAATGCCATGAAGGTGAATAAATGATGGAAGAAATGAACTATCCCTTTAATCATGCAATCAAGGAGGCTGGTATGATACCCACTGCTGGTCACTAAACCTGACTAGATGAAAGGTGTTTGACAAGTGCTGGCATCTACCTTATTTTACAACATGGAAGTAGGATGAAGCGGATGAAACTGTAAGCCTGACACATTATTCATAAATGGCTGTGTCTATTATTATGTTAAAAATAACGTAGATAGTAACAGAACAGAAGAACACTTGAATGCTTTATACCAACTATGATTAGTCTCTTTATCAGCATGGCTGTGTTTTGGTTGCATGCATAAAAAATGATTATCAAATACTTTATTTCACAATATCAAGTAAACTGTGGATTAAAATTGGCCAGTTAGTCAAACAGATATTGTCTTTACATGTGAAAGTTCTTTACCTCTCTGAGCAGGTCTTGCTCCAGGTTGTGTCGGGATAGCAGCATTTTTCTCTTGTATTGACGACCCTGCAGCTCATAGTATTGCCTCTGTCGTCGTAGCAACCCAGCCTCTTCCTCTGCCTGGTGCTGCTGGAGACACTCCTTCTGCTGAACCAGCCACTCCTGTTTCTCTCGCTTTGGTGTGGACTGGTTCTCATTAAGCTCCTGTGAACAGGCCGCCGGGAAGAAACAATGTTTTTTAACAATGTATTTTAAGAGGTGTAATGATAAATCAATTGCTTCATATCACAAATTTGGAGTCACGGTTCAATTCAGTTTGGTTCGTGGCATCTAAAGAATACAAGATTCACTTTCAGTGTCATAATACATAAGACAGTAACTTTAGTGTACAGGGGAAATCCCCCATCAGAAGCTCATATGGCGGGACTTGTAGAAGTCGTAGAAGAAGAAGTGAGCTGTTATCAATCCCACGCGTCACTGATTTTAAATGCGACTGAACGTTTGGTCTCAACTAAAAACAATGGAATACCTCTTTGAGCTGCTCTTTCCGCTGTCTGTACTGACGTTTTTGAGTCTCAAGTAAACTAGTCAACTCTTTCTTCTGTTGGCCCAAGATATGCTGCTGAAACTTTTTCTCCTCTCCAGAAGCATTCTTAGTCTAATGGGGAAGCCAAGGAATGGCAAAAGAACAGATAAAAAAGAGGTTATGTTACAGATCAGATAGCTTTTACAATGTAAATATGTAAACAGGTCAGCATCATCTTCTCCAAACACCTCTTTCTCCAGGATGCCCTGATGCTTTTTGCCGAGTTTGTCTGCCTCACTGCTGAAGTTGTTCCTTTGTGTTTCCAGTTCTTTGTCAAGCCTGAGCTGATGTTCATCCATCTCTGCCTTCAGCTTGTTTTCCAATGCCATCAACTGTTTTTGATGCTGCCTCCTCATACGTTTGTACCCTGACATTTGCTCTCTTAGCGCTGAACCCTGCTCATGTTCCTGAATCTGACGGGTCACCAAAGAGGCCGTGCGGATGGTGGCAAAGTGGTCCCGCCCTCTACGTCTGCGACCCCCAGAGGGACCTTGCTGTTGAGAGTCCATCTCTGGCTGGTAGGGGTCATCATAGATGTTGTCATGGTTCTGTAAGACAGCACAGAGAAAAAGTGTCACACAAACAAATATGGAACCGTTTTTTGTAGGCAAACAAAAATTTTCAAACCAAACCTACTGAGACATACCAGAGGTTTGTGCAGCACAGAGCTGTTAGAGGTCACTGTATGCTCGCCCTCCTGCATCATAGCCATCTCACCGCTGTCATCTGAACCATCAGCAAGGCTGTTCACTGAAGAACTCTGGGAACTGGCACTAATTGACATGGATGGCAACGAATGTGAGCTTTCCATGCTGTTAATCGTCCCTGTCCGCAACATGTACTGCTCTACATCCTGCAAAATACATAACATTCATCAACTAAACAATATAATGAATGGTACATATGGATGCATTTACAATAAATGGGGTCTGAGACTTTCAAGCTTAAAAAAAAAGCACAATAACAATGTCATAAATGTAATATTCCAAGTCTTCTGATGCCATATCACTGAATTGTCTAAGAGAAAGACTTAAAATTAAAGTGATTGTTAAGTGAAAATCTCGCCATCCGCCCTCCTAGGTTTAGGAGAAAAATAGTAATGTATGATTTATAAACTAATTATTCTTTTAAATCATTAAATAAATAATCTAGTTCATAAAACCGGTTTGACTCAGTAAAAACTGGGAACAATGACCTGGTCCTGATGATTCAACAAAGTCTCTGGAGAGTTTGATTTTTAGTAAATAATGGCTTACATTTTGGTATATTCCACATTTAGAACTATAGTACAACTTCAGAAGACTTGGAATACAGTATACAAATGAAAAACTAGCACAAAAGAATAAAGAGTCAAAGTCAAAATGTTTGAAATACAAGTGAACAAAAAGTTGAATAGCCAGTGGACAGACAAAACAATTTACTCAACTCTCTATTGTATTCTATACATCTATTGTTTAAGTGTGTCTTTTTCTGGTAAGCTTATCCAACAATACCACAGGGAGTTAACGCCCAGGCAGACATATTTATTGTCATGCTGATCAACTAATACTGTTTATGTTGCCAAATATTACTTATCTACTTGGTTGAAATGACTGAAATGATTATGCACATCCATTGTTAAGAAAATTGGTCCTGAAAATCAATGTTATTTTATTTTTCTATTTCACAACAACAATAAAGTCATTGATAAAGGGTTATCACACCTCTTCCTCCTCTGTGCCCTCAGTGGCAGGCCCATTGTGTGCTTCCTGGAAAAGGATCTTTTTCATCTTTCGGTATTGCAGGTTATCTAACTCCCTCACGGCATCTTTAGTGCGTGCTATCAGATCCATCACCACGGTCACTGGACGCTCACGACACAGGAAGTGATGCTGGAGGAAAAAAAAGAGGTTTATTTCAAGGCAATCACAGAAATGTACAATGTTCAAAAAGTGTTACAATAACAGGTTTAAAGCTTCTCCAAACTGTAAAAGACTTTTACTTTCAGCAACACATCAGAGGTAGGTCTGTCCTGGGCAATCTTCTGCAGACAAGAGTCTACAAAGTTACGAAAATAATCCGACCTAAGGGGATGGGAGACAAAATACATTAATTGATGAGTCAAATGTATAGACAAATAGGCAGCAAACTAAAAAAATAAAAGGTAAACTCTGTGACAGAAATTTGGAGAAGGTTTTCTACCAGTGATTGGACTGCAGGACTGGGCTCTCATTCTGGGCGATGTGGTATAAGGCACTCATAGCATTCATGTTAAACAAGGGAGGCTTTCTCTCCGCTATAACAGAGGAAAACAATTAACCGAACTGTTAGCTGCTAGATTTACACTGTAAAT
>JAZGTK010005186.1:0-22910 GCA_036877625.1 Ambastaia sidthimunki
CAACAGGGGAAAAATATGGCAATATTTCTAAAGATTTATTTTTAAAAAGCATTGAAAACCCCATTGATGTTTGCATTGTATTACCCCAGGGTTTTATTTGCCTTTAACTGTAATCTTGAACAGAATTTATAGACTCCTCGAGCTGTCCGTGTTGGTGTTAAATGATGATGTAGAGTGAAATTTCTGTTAAAGCCACGTCCATCTTTGACTGTACAGTCAGAAACTCAAGGTGCTCAGTATTATTTCAGCTTGTACATCTTTGAAATATCACATCAAATAAATGTTACACATTCTAGTTTAAAACCTAAACATCTGAAATTTGTTTATCCTCATTTGTACTAAATGGATCATTGTGTTCAGTTTAAAGATTTATTTAAAAAACATTAAAGTTTAAACAGATTGATACCAAAATATTATTTTCTCTTTAATTTGGGGGAAAGAAATAAAAATATTGCAGATTTAAAACAAACTTTAAATAGTATGACTGGTTAATTTTAATACTAAAAATACTGGACTGAAGTGGCTAAATTTATCAAAATAATGTGTTGAATACATTCAGAGGTTTAAACACAAGCCTGCAAAATACACCAAAATGATAAATTCACCAGTTTTTATCTGGTGTTTAGACTGTACACTGGTCAGTGGCCGACTGGAGATGCCTTCAGTGTTGTTTTAGTTTGACTTAAAAATCAATTGAAACATTGAAGTTCTCATTCCTCAGTTAATTTGTTCAGTGGATCATTAAAACAGGACTGACACACAAACAGCGTGAGGTCAGTCACAAGACTCAATAACCTCTTTTGAAGTCTGAAATGACACAAGCAGACGGGTTTGAGCTTTGATCATTCTGAGTGAAGATTAGTAAGTTCTTTGCTTGTGTAAAACCATGTGAAATCATTTTTTACACCCGCTGGTTCAATACAGAGTTTGACAAATATATGAATGGCTTTTAGCAGAGGAAAAAACTATCTTGATCTGTTTTTTTTTGTGTGTACAGTGCTTCCTACTTGACTAGAAAAATACACAAAAAACGCAAACTTGGCAAACCTTATACAACATGAAAATGTGATTTATTTGGAAGGTTACAAAAGATGAAGACTACAGTCAAATCATGACAAACACGAATTTTCACGAATTTCATATTAGTTTTTAACAGTTTGCAGTTGAATTCCTCAAACATGAATTCAAACTTTAACAAATAGGTTTATAATGCTGAAGGGATTTAATGTAATTTTATTTGTAATTTAATTGAGTGTTACGTTCAATCTAAAGAGCGACATCTAGTGGTTCGATTATAACACAACGTCACTCCATCCTTATATCTCAATAACTACACATCCACTCAGAATTAAAGCTGCGATCTATAACAATTCAGCAGTTAAAAATGAGTTATTGTGCAAGTGCATATCTTACCCAGATTCACAGCAGTAACTTTATAATGATTTATTTTTTATTATTGATTTATTATCAGTTTGGATTTATGTATACGTAAAGAAAAGTACGTAAAGTAACCTGCAAATGTTTGAAACAGGGATGGTGCTAGATAGGCAAAAGTTGTAGCAAGTGTACATATAATTCATAAAACCATCAAAACACTTTTACAGCTGTTACAAGTTTAAAAGCTTGAATGAGGACACAGGCAGACAACACAGGTCTATTTTTTAAATAGCAAACTGCTTGTAAACTGAAACCTCCATATTGTCTTAATGACTGGCTGCTCTTATTGTAATAGAGAGACAGTACAATAGATGGTGTTCTTTTCTACAGAGGCACTGCACATCCTACACGCTGTGTCGCATGTTTATGAAGGATGTGGTTGCCACTTGCAGCTTCCTGTCGCATTTCGAGGTGTGCGGAGGAGAGATGTGACAACCAAAAACATCTTCGCCCCACAGACACTTTTGTTTTGGCAGCAGTTTCAATTGTTTCACTGACGGAGGCATCGAGGACCACCAATAAACTGAAAGAACTGGGATTTCTGGAAGAGCAGAGGGGAATTTAACAGGAGGGAGAGATGACCTCCCTCCTTATGAGGATTTTTCGGGTGGGTGTGGAAAAAAAGCGCATCAGGCACTACGAGAACCTGAAGAGGGACGTGGACCCACACCAGACGTGGGGAACTTTGGGAGAACTGGGAGATGGAGCTTTTGGAAAGGTGTACAAGGTACGAGGGCATTAAATAGGACTGTTGAGATGACATTGAAAGTCAATTCTCAAATATACAAATATGAAATATACAAAATAACAGATCAGAGCTGCATTGTATAATCTCAGGAAAATTATTGCAAATTTATATAGTTTAAAATCTGAACTATACCTACACTGATATAATCTGACCTAATGTGTCACCTCAAGAAAACCCCTCTCATTAAAAACTGGCACTTGAAATCAACTGAAATCTATATATTTCATGCATAGAAATGTCTTTTACTTCCTTTCAAAACATTACAGATAAATACAATTAATTTCAAAAGAATTTAGAATTTAAAGAAAACACGGCCAAATTTCCCTTATCAGTAATTCAATCAAACCATCTTTAAAACACGATTAATTTATTTGAAGGAAGTTTAAGATCTTGAATTAAGTTTCTTACCCCACTGGCAAATACTTTTTTTTAGCATGAACCTCCCTAAATCTGATTATTAATGCTTAAAACAAAAAAAATTGCCAATTACTTTTTGTACAGTGTGTTCTGATCAATTTTAACCTGTGACTGTATTATATAATCTATCTGTAATAACAAGAGCATTTAGTACCTGTCTGTAGATGGCGAGACATGTTGTGGTTTTCAACATTATTACACTGCTGTTATGATGTTTCAACATAACCTTACTTCATATATAGACAACGTTAAGTTTATTGTAAATACAAATGTTGTGATTAAACCATTCAAGAGTACAATTACTCTAAGACAGCACATACTGACGTCCTGATGAACATTTTATAATTTTTTGGTTTCCAAGGTGATAGAAAATTTGGGTCTGAGGCTACGCTGTGGTTTGGCAATTTCCTGTCAAACCAAAATGTAAAACATGACTTCCTGTAAGCGATTTTCAACCCCACACATCAAACTCTTGTTTTCTGCACCTCTTTCTGAAAATGACTCTCATCTTACTGAATGACATGACTTTACCCCCTCCTGAGTCTTTGCAGTTTACATACATGCGGCTGAAATACAAAACATCTAGCAGACGTTTGCATTTAAAGTGAAGTTTTATCTTTCAGGCAACAGCACAAAAACAGTGATGACTCATCCTGCACTACACAGATTTTCGTGCAATCAAACGCTTTTTAAAACAAAATGCCCCTCCCCCTAAAATCACCTGCATCAGACTAGCAAGCACAGCATCATGGTTTAACATAACATTGTTACTAAAGCCAGCTAGCTATTTTTAAAAGAAGCAACAAGCCCTTTGATATATTTAACACCTACTGTTTCCACAGGAAACACATCTACACTTTCTGTGTAATTATATGGGTTCTTTAACATGTTTGGTTGTAACACAACCTGCGATGAGTGAAATTCATTTATATTTTTTGATTTTAAGAGCTTGACCACTTTTTTGCAATTTTACAGACGCGACAACGGCTAATGTTTCAGCTAACAAGGAATGTTCTCAGAATGTGTGCTAACATTCTATAAAAGTTCTTTCAAAGTTATCAAAAAGTTGCAGTAATATAAGTAGAACGTATGTCATTTTATAAAAAAACGTCTCTTTATTTGTTAGTGGAATGTTTTAAAATATTTACACAATTAAAACTAAAGTAAAAGTTTAAATAAAGTTCTTATAACCAAAAAGAAACATTACAATTACAATACTTCTAAAAAAAAATACATTTTGAACGTTCCTGAAACATTAAAACACTTTCAATGCTTTTGCTACTTAATATAAACATTAGGGAAACGTTGTAAAGTTGTTAGCTGGGGTGATGCATTTCTGACCTCAGGTTCAGAATCAGACGACGGGGGTTCTGGGTGCCGCTAAAGTGATTGAGGTACGCAGTGAGGAACAGCTGGACGATTACATCACTGAGATAGACATCATCGCGGCCTGTCGCCATGCCAACATCATCTCTCTGCTGGACGCTCTCTTCTTCGAGGGCTGGCTGTGGGTGAGTCACATCTGTTAATACATTTAAACTGTTATAGCCTTTATTTTCTTTACAATCTTAAGCTGAAGTTCAATGTCTCCTTACTTCAGATCCTTATTGAGTATTGCCCTGGAGGAGCCCTTGATGACATCATGCTGGGTGGGTGTGGCTTAGCCTCAGACACTTCTCAGTTGTGATTGGTGTGGTGTTATGATGTTTCATGTGCGTGTTGCAGAGCTGGAACGAGGTCTTTCAGAGCAGCAGATCAGTGAAGTGTGCTGTCAGAGCCTGCAAGCTCTGTCTTATCTGCATCAACATCACATCATTCACAGAGACCTGAAGGCTGGAAACATTCTGCTCACAATGGAGGGACAGGTCAAACTAGGTACATACTGTATATACAGGTCAAGCTATAGGTGCATACTGTATTTACAGGTCAAGCTATAGGTGCACACTGTATTTACAGGTCAAGCTATAGGTACTTATACATCTGTGTCTGTGTTCAAAATACATTCCACATAATTTATATAGTGCACAAAATTAATCCTTACACAACGCTCTGTAAGGCTGTGTTCTAATAAACACAGTGTGCTCTGCCTTACTGTTGTATCTTTCCTGCAGCTGACTTTGGTGTGTCTGCGAAAAATGATCACACCCTCCAAAAACGATCAACTTTCATTGGAACTCCATACTGGTAATCTCACCCTTAAAGATTTTCAAATGTTAACATCAAAATCTACATTACTAAACATCATAAACAGTACTCTGAAATAATGAACAAAAACTCTTTTAGCTACACAATGTATGTTTTTGATTCTAAACTACATTTTCTGCAAATTGTAGCCAAATCTTTTTGTCTTTTAAGGATGGCACCAGAGGTTATTATGTGTGAAACGTCAAAAGACAATCCATACAGCTGTAAAGCAGAT
This sequence comes from Ambastaia sidthimunki, assembly GCA_036877625.1. Taxonomy (NCBI): domain Eukaryota; kingdom Metazoa; phylum Chordata; class Actinopteri; order Cypriniformes; family Botiidae; genus Ambastaia; species Ambastaia sidthimunki. Next base: position 5,022 of record JAZGTK010005186.1, read on the forward strand.
ATCTGGTCACTGGGCATCACTCTGATCGAAGCTGCTGAGATGGAGCCTCCTCATCACTCTCTGAACCCCATGAGAGTTCTCCTGAAGATCACCAAGTCTCCTCCACCCACACTCTCCAATCCACGCCGCTGGTGGGTCTTCACCACTTCAGTCTTGTCTCTTAGTAAGCAGAACTTGTTAACTTGTTTTGGATGTCCCTCACCAGGTCATCTAATTTCCAAGACTTTCTGCGGAGGACCCTGCAGAAGAACCCGGAGGCACGATGGGGAGCCCAACAGCTGCTGGCTCACCCTTTTTCGTACGCAGGTCGGGACGGCCGAGCTCTCAAAGAACTTATCGCGGAAGCCAAAGCGGAGGTCACTGAGGTCATAGAAGCTGAGGTAAAAGCATCTCATGCAGAAAAATGTTTCTTCATTTGGATACATGCAGTAAATCTTCCAAGTTGAGAGAACCAGAATCTGTCTGGTGTGGAGACCAGGCCTCTTTGGGGGAGTCTATGACAATGTTTTAAAAAAAGGGAACATTTATGTGTTTTGGCTGTTAATTTACACGGCAACTATGCATACTTTAATATATACTAAAAGTTACAAGTGACATCACCAACTACTAGCCTAATACAGTGTTTTTGCCATTTCTGTGAATCCACGTAAACGCAGATCATTTCAACAATGTTTATCTAAATGCAAAAATGCAGAAGAAAAACTTTTCCATTTTTAGTACATTGTTGTGTAAACATACCCTCAATCAGTCTAACCAGTGAGACTTGGATTTAAAAGTGGTATCAGAATCTGGACCACTGAACAGACCAGCACCAAAAGTTTAAACCAATTTGAACCAGCCTAGCTAAGTTCATGCTAACCTAGCTATGTTGTATGTCAGTAAGTTTAATACATTAGTTTCTGTGTTTTTTCTTCTGCAGTCCTTGTTAGACCTCCAGAGTTCTGTGAATGAAACTACAGCAGCAGAACTTGAGAAAACAGAGCCAGAATCAGGACCAGCAACTGAAGAACATGAGGCACATGAACCTGACGTTCTTCAGACGACCTCTGTCCCTGATGCTGCTCCTCAAACTCCCATCAATGCAGAGCCAAACACTGAGGTTAAAGTGACCCGCAGGGCTTCTGAGGCCACAGATAAAGCCCAGAAGAGGGCAAGACGCCTCTCTGTTCCTGGAAACCTGTTCTCGTTTCTGACGGGGGGCTCACGTCGTTGCAAATCTGGATTCTGGGGTGAGACTTCACCCATTAAGGCAACCAAGAACTCTGAAGATATCAGCGAAACTGAAGGAGAATTTCCCACAGCTTCAGTTTCACAAGAAGATAGCCATGATGACACTGACAAACCCAAAGAGCAAACGTCTGACTCAGCTGACGTTACAAGTCATAAAGCTGCTGAAAACAAAGACAAGGAAGTTAAAGAAACAACGGACTTAGAAACTGACAAGAATGTAAACCATTTAAGCACACCAGAACTAGCACAGCATCCAGAAGATTTGTCTGACAAGCAAACACTAGAGCTTACCAAAACGGACACTGATCCTAATGAGGATAAACATTGTAATGTAAAGTCTGATGACCAAACATTTTGGCAGTCCTCTGCTATTGATAACAAATACACACTTCCCAAAGCAACACAACCTCAAAGCATGCTGGTTACAGCGCTAAGTCTGGAAACACCAGTGCTAACTAAAAATGACATACCGGAAGAGGAACTTCATAAAAGTCAATACCTTGATTTGGCCTGTTCTTTAAGAACTTACAGTTCCCCTCTCATAGTAGAAGAGAACAAAAGCTCAACTGTTGAGAAAACTTCTAATAACATACATGAAGAATTTCCTGGTCTTGAGAAAAGACAACAGACAATAGAAGCATCAAAAAGTGAGACTGATGAGGAAACAATCACAGTTGTTGAGGACAAACCTGAGGTAGAACTTCAAGATTCAGCAGGACAGGTGACAGATGGTGGAACATGGACTGAGGACACATCTATGAAAAGCGAAGAACCTAGTGTAGAAACAGCAAATACAGCAACAGGAGAACAAGAACATTCAACCACCACAGAAGAGAACATCATTATTAAGGTAGGATATGATGATTCCATCAATCAAGAGCCTGTTACGTTGGAGACAGGCCAAGATGATACTGACTCAAGAAATGACGACTGCAAACAAATGGTATGTTGTGAAGAAGTCAAAGATCTTAATGGAGAAACAAAAGCAGCAACAGAGGAAGTGGAACATTTAACCACCAAGGTGGATGTTACCATGGAGATTGATCATGAGGATGTGGACCTCAGAAACGACACTTACGAGAACACAAGACAATCAGATGAGGAGATGAAAGCAACCACTCAGAATGAGATGACAGAAATCATTGTTATACAGGAACCAGAACTGTCATGTCAACAAAATAAAGAAGAGACCAGTACAGAGATGGGAATGAACATTATTGGTACTGCAGGAGAAGCTGTCAGAGATGAGATACCAAAAGACATCATTTTAACAGAAAACTGTTCCAAAAACAAAGAGGATTCAGTAGAACCTGAACAAAAACTTAAAGGCAATGATGTTGCAAGTACACACAATGCTGAAGAAAAGAACTCAAAAAGCCAAGCTGATGATTCAAAAGATGTTTCTGCAGCAAAGCTGAAGAAGCAAGTGATGTTTCTTCTTGAGGACATACAGGGACAAGATAAAACTGAAGAAAATACTTTTGCAAATGGCCTGACAAATCAAGACGTTATACCACCACATGTAGGATCTAATGGAAGTGCTTGTACGAAATCGAATGAAGACACCGTTCCACCTCTATCTCCAGACACAGAAGCTCCTGGGGTGAGTCTATAACAAAACAAACAGACCAAGACATTAACATCCACAAACATTAACATCCACAACCAGTTCAACATGTAAACATAACGTTCTGGGTCATCTCAGGAATCAATCACAAACAGACGAACGGTAAAGAAGATCAGAAAGTTCATGGTGGACGGTCGTGAGGTCAGCATCACCACTTCTAAAGTGGTGAGTGAAAGAGACAGACAGGAGCAACAGATGCGTTACAACAGGTAACAGGTGGTCTTTAAAAAGTTCAACAAACTTACGGAGAGTCAGTTTTATGCCTGAGATTTTGAACGTTTGCTCGTGTGTCTGCAGACGGCAGGAGCTGCACGCGCTGAAACTCCTGCAGAGAGAAGAACAGCGAGAACATGCACAGCTGGAGCAGAAACTTCAGCAGCAGAGAGAACAGATGTTCCGGCACATAGAACAAGAGATGACTGTACGTCACACAGCACCTGTGCTGTTCTTCTGTTCCTCTGTTCTTCAGATGTGCTACAAAAACCTACTTCTTCTCTTGTACATTGGCTACAACCGGCAGATCATGAGTTGTACTTTACATACATAACGAAACAGAGTTTACACAACATTAAACTTTCATGATTGAGTGTAATGTAAAACAGAAAAAATACGTCCCATATAATTTAATTTAAAACCATTTATAATTATTTTAAATGATTTTTAATTAGAATAACGTGTACGTGTTGATCATGCACAATGCCTTTTTTAGAAAAGTAAAAAGACTGATGTCTTCACAAACAAGATTTTTACATTTTGTGGAAAAAAGTAAGTCATTGTCAGTGAGACAGGGGGTGGACGGTGGTTTCCAGCTGCTAAGTTTGGAGTTTTTCTAATGAATTGTAATGAGGTTGCTAGGGTGTTAAAGGTGGTTGCTATGTAGGAGTCCACCCCCAAGTTTCAATAGTGTTCTACTGCACATTTACATTTAAGCAATGGCTTGTAGTGCATTCACATTTGACTCAGTATGTATGTTCCCTAAAAATCGAACCTGCAACCTTTTATGCTGCTAGCACAGTGCTCTTCCAGTTGAGTTACAGAAACTCTTTGTCAGCTAGAAAAATAACACCACACCTTTTCTGGATAAGCCCTGCAATTTGAAGTATTACTTATATATCTAACACATGCAAAACAAGTTACAAGTCAAAGTTTAATATTTAAGGTTAGTGGTTCATAAAAACTCGTGTTGCAGAGTAAGAAGCAGTATTATGATGGAGAACTGGAGAGGCTTGAAAAACAGTACCAGCAGCAAAGCAGCCAGATGGAGGCGCAGCACACCACCCGACTGAGGGAGGACGCCCGGAGACTCAAAGCCCAGCAGGAGAAAGAGCTGAGCCGTAAGAGCAGTGCATTTAAAGCTGACCCCAAAGAGGTGCGGACCGCTGCATTCACACACACACACACACACACTGAATCTGGATTAAGCTTAAACAAATGTAAACAGTCACTGATGTGTGAGAGAGAACAAATGCATGAAGAGTGAGACCGTTTGTGTTTCAGGAGCAGAAGTTTCTGCAAAAACAACAGCAGGAACTGAATGAAGCCCTGCAGAAGGGCGTACAGGAGCACAAGAGGAAGGTGGCGTCCATGGAGTGGGAGATCACGGTCAAATCTCAACAGCTCAAGCGAGGTACCTCATTTATACAACAATCTACAGCATAACTGTATTTACTCAATCTCTAAATATCAGAGTAATCGTATTAAAGGTACAGGAGGCCACACCTCCTTCTATACGCATGAACCAGGTCTGCAGAGGTATGCAAATACATTGTTTGACAGGCAAGTACGACATTCGGACCGAATGCAATGATTGGACGAACATTTTATGGTCCTGCAACTTCCACAGAAGATAAATAATATATTTAGATGACTTTTAGTCATTTTTGACAATGATCTAATATTTAATAGTAACGAGTACAATATCCACGCATGCAATAGACATTCACGCATGTTTCATTAAATGGCCAACATTTCTAATCTAACACTATATACACGACTACTAAAAAATTAACCTCACAACTATTTCAACAATAATTTCATCATAATGTGCTCACAGATGTATTATTTGCATATCAGTAAGATTGCATAGATTAAGCATTAATAATAACTTTTGATAGTCGAATACATTTACTTACATTTCATTCGTCACATTGGAAACAGTCATGCAGGTGTCTCGTGCATTAAAGTTTGCATGTATTGTACAGCGTAACAGTTATTAAAAGCGTAAACAGAAAACGTTCAGTGGTTGTGTGTTCAAATGACTAAAATAAGGTCTGATCAGTTTGCTAGATATTTTTTGCCACTTACTGACATCCGCAACCAAATAAAGACCAATTGATGCGCGTTACGTGTGTGATTGATGACTTACGTATTTACGCTTGTACAGAGAATCATGGGAAATGTAGTTTACATTCGAAATTAATACAGAGATATTGGCATGATGTTTTATTGTGATTGACAGTTGAGATGTGTGCTTGCAAAAACTATGTTTCAAACTCGAACATAAGACTATGTCATGGTGATCATCTGCACTCATTTGGTAAATAAGATATTTTCACTGAATAAAATGGTGTTTAATTCTCTGTGAAGCTCGTGAGGCTGTGATTTGGGAGTTAGAACAGCGCCACCTACAGGAGAAATATCATCTATTCAAACAACAGGTGAAGGAGCAATACTCACTACAGAGACAACAGCTGACCAAGAGACACAACAAGGTTAATTCTGAGCTTCATTCACTATAACATCTCATGACATCTTGTTGATGTATTCATCTACGTTTCTGTAGCGTATCCTCACCAGTTATTCACGGTTCTTTTTCACATTGCAGGAAAAGGAGAGAGCATCTCGGTTCCACCAGATTCTTCTAGACGACCACAAGTCATTGCAGGCCCAGGAAAGAAGTTCCTTCCAGAAGGCCCAGAAAGCTGAAGCCAAGGCCAGTCTGCACCAGTTCAAGGTGGAACTGAAGAAACAGGGTCTGAACGGGCCCGAACAGCGTCAACGTCTCACGCAGGTCTGGACTGTAGCTTCTGAAAACATGCTCTGTGGATTGTGTCTTACAATGGTGTTCCTACAATAATCTCTCTGGTTGAACTCACAGTTTTTGTCAGAAGAAGAGGCCAGACAGAAGCAGGAGAGACAGAGTCTTCAGGAGAACCACGAGAACCAGATGAAAGCGGTACAGGAACAATGTGACGTCAGTTCAGCTGAACTTCAGCAGCTACAGGTAAAAAAACTACAACTTTTCTACAGTACAACTGTATATATAATTATAAACATTACATATTTTAATGCACCTGTGACAATATGCAATGGGCAGCACATTAAGAAAAGTCATTTTGAGTGTCTGTGTTTGTGTGTTAGAACGAGAAGCTCCAGCTTCTTGTGGAGATGGAGAAGAAGAAGATCAAAGCTCTGGAGGACGAACACACCCTGGAGCTCAATGAATGGAGAGACAAGCTCGCATGCAGGAAAGAGGTACAGTCAAGTTTGTGAGCTAGTTTTAAATCATCATGATTCAGCAGATCCGTGACTCCTGTTGTCTGCGCCTGCGCAGGTGCTGGAGGAAGATCTCGCTCGCAGACGTCGAGAGAAAGATGGAAACCGGAGGAGAAGCAGCGAGCCTGAAACCCGGCACGCAGCCCGCCGGCAAAAGTTCTTCCATAACTTAAGCTTCTCTTGACAAAACATGCTGAAACTAAAGCACAGTGTTTATATACGAGAACGGGGCTAGTTGTCACTCCAGGAAGGTTCAGGAGAAACTGTAACTTGAGAACAATCAGTGAACACAATTTAACCGCAATGCAAGAGTAAGCTATACAATACAGGTTAAATGAAAGAAGCGTGATAAAGATATTTAGCATAAACATCTGGATGGGTGGAGTTGTCACTTTGATTCTAGTCTAGGACAAGTTGTAAAAAAAATCCTGTCTCACCCCCAGCCAATAATGGAAAGTGAGGAGTTTTGAGGAAATTCAAAATTCCTTTTGTGGAATACTGGAGTGTGACAACTAGCCCCACTTTCTCTCTCATTTGAGTTTAGGTGCAAAAAGTTTCTGATATCTGTAAATGTGTTAAAGAAACCGTGTTCAAACATGAATTCCCCTGTAAATGTGCTTAACATTAAATAAAAGGTCATTTGTAAATAAATATTATTTCTCCTCTTGTGGACGTGTGTACAACTGTCAAAAAAAGCCAGCCGGACTGTTTATTAATCGAGTGAAAGTTGAAGAAAATGACAGTGAACAAACACATTAGATTTTGCAGATGAAGGTATTCAAAGAGACGAAATGTTTCGTAGTTTTCTTTCTACGTAAAGAAAAACAGGTGACGTAACCTGCCATGTTAGGTTTCAAACAGAGATGGCGGTAGTAATCTTTAAATATAATACTGTAAATAATCTTCATTGTTTTTCCCTTATGCCTATTATCTTTGATCATTAACATATTTACGTCGTTGTGTGTAAAACTGAGACATGCAGTTCTATGTTCACCACATTTAAATATTAAGATACTTTATAATGATCATCTAATGCAACATTAATGAATTGTGGAATGAGTAGGCTGTTATTTTTTATCTCTTCAGTTAATGACTGTCTGTACAGACCTGTGGGATTCATTCAGCTGTAGACAAACATGGGAAATATCCACGTTATATTGACTGTGTAACATTAAAGACAACCACACGGGCCAATAACATTCAGTGAGATCATTTACAGACAGCATTGGGTATGCAAGTTAATACATAACACTCTAACCATTCATAATGTTCTTTATTACATACACTTTATAAATTACAAACAATATTTTATCACTAATAAACAATTACTACAAATAGCAATAAAGCACATTTCAATTACGAAAGTATTTCTCTTAATTATTCATACAATGTGAGTTCTACATTCAAGCAGGTTTGTAATACAAGCATGTGCTGTGGAAAAATAACAATAATTGTCAAAAAATGAAGCCTCGTAACAAATGTGTGATTACACGGAAAATGTTCTTCAATTTAGTTTGACCCAGTTTCTGGTTTTCTGAATTGGAGCTTGTTTAAATAAATCTGTGACATGTTTAGAAATTGCTGTATTATGAAGATAAAGTGAATCAGAAGACACTAAATGGATTCCTGAGACAGCATTGCTGCTGGTGAGATGGTCTTCTGGTGAGGAGCACATGCTTGGACTGTAGGAACATCATCAACATCATGTAGTTCTAGCAGATAAAGACTGCATGTGTTGCATGATGACACAGTGCATATCAGCATACCTGAAATAACAGGAAATAACAGGGACACACGACATAATGAGAGCATGTGATAGTTTAAATAAACTTAAATGACACTGTAGACTTAAAAGATCCTTAAACTTCTAAATACAAGCTGTCAGACTAAGACTAGTCCAAGTTTTCCTGGTTCAAGTGGTAGAAAATCATTAACCATCAACAAACCAGCAACAAGCTGATCATAACAGGTGTTTAAACTGGTCAAAACCAGCTTGGACCAGCTAGAAACCAGCTTCCATGTTCTAAAACACAGTTATCATCTTAAATTGAGCTGAAGCGTGTATGTTTTGGTCATATAGATCTTCATCAATACCTCCTTTTCAACTTCTTGATCTCTCTCTCTTCCTCCTCTTGCAGTTTGGTGATGAAGTCTTGTAGAACAGGAAGCTCAAACTTGATGTATTGTGCCACCTTCAGGACAACCATGAGTATTACAACTGAATATACAATCTCACACTCGCTATTAAATGATGTCAGGTCACTTACATCATAGGTGACCTCCTCCACCTGGTCCATCTCCATTAGGAAGATTTTGCTGACCTGCTCACACGGTCCTTGCAGAACTCTGACTGGTAAAGGATGGTCATGAGGTTTTAACTGATGTCTCTCTGTGGGCAGGAAGAGATTATAAACACAGGTGTAAATACTTAAGAACCTTAATATTTGAACTGACCCTTTGAAATACAATTTTGAGTGCAGTTTAATTTAAGAACTGAGTTTTGCACTTAATATTTTTTAATAGGTCTTGACAAATCAAGCTCCGCTTTTGTTATAACTTCCGCTTTGTTTAGGCTTAGGTGTAGGGGCGGGCGTTACAGATAAGAACCAATCAGCTAACAGCCTCCCCGGAGTATGAGCCAATCAGAGGCAGGGGAGTCAAAATTTGGTACGACACCTGACTGAACAGTATATTTATATTATAATCCTGCATGGCATACAAAATGCATTGTAAAATGTTAAAGGATGTACCTCCGCTCGTGTGGATGAGACACAGAGTGAATTCATCGGGGTTGTTCTCGATCTTGAATTTATTGAGTAACACATGCAGCACCTGCGCCGCCGTCATACAACCACTGACGCGCACATTAGTGACGGAGCCAAACGCGGGGGTAAAAACTGCCGTCTGTTAAAACAGCAAAACATTGTTTGTGTTGATAATAAACGTGCATACAGGAGATATAAGAGCAGATAACATCAAATCCTGCCCTGTGGTTATAGAAGTGGCCATTAAAAGAGCATCGGTGACGCTGGACCCTTCTGATGCCGAGTCTCCGCCCACAAATTTTCCTCCGTCCGACGTCACTTCCTGTCAGATGTTGCCAGAGACAGACACATCCGTTCAAAAACTACAAATATACGATGTTAGTTTATTATTTAGTTTATAGTTTCGTTTATTTTAGGACACGAATGCATTCACCTGCCTCTGCACTCGAGCTGTGTTTTGATGCCGTCGCTTGATTTCTTTCTTCATTTCTAAAAGGCAGTAAAACGTTCATTAAATGAATTTCCTGCAGAAGAAAACAAAATTTGTTTCCTTCTATTTAAATATTTTTAGTACTTAAATGAAAGTCTTTGGGGTTGGCGTTTTAAAAGTGGTTTTGCATGTTAAAGCTTCTGCATTTGAGCAGGTTGGTATGACGTAATGTCTCACCTTAGTCTGGTGACGTCTGTTTCGGCACTCAGTGACGTAAATGAGGGGCGTGGCCTGTCTGGCTCCTCATCTTGCATCTGCAGTATGATTGGCCGTCGCACACCCCAAAAAACGTTCAGCAAACCTTCTATTATCAATTGACCTTCCTCCTGTATGAACCAAGTTATTAAGTCGAGTAATAACTTACTAATGTAACTTTCAGAGGTTATTATGACACCATCTGACCTCTCTGTGTATCAGCTGGAGAGCTTGTCCTTCATAATAAAGGTTGTATGTTTTGAGGTGTGAGAGAAATGTACTCCTGCAAACATAAAGGAAATGATGTTTATGAAACGCTCAGAATGATTTACATTTACAGAACGGTTTTGCAATAACCTGCAAATTTAGTTTCAAACAGAGATGGTGGTAGAAAGGCAAAAGTTACAGATGGAAGCTTTAACCATAAAGGGAATGAAACACAATTTAATGGACATACTTGCTTACAAATTTATTTTCTCCAATTTGCACCCTGTTTAAATCCACACTGTTCATATTGAGTGGCTGGAGAAACTGCACGAAGGCCTAAAACAACAACAACAATAAAGATAATAATAATAACAACAAAAAAAACAAATATATACATAATAAAAACAAATCATCTTAAGCAGTTAAATGAAAAGACGTCTCTGTGACAAGAATCTTGTGACTTTCAGCATCACAATCACTGAAGGACCCCAGACAAGATTTTCACACACAGAAACATGTAAAACATGTACAATCGCAATGAATTACTGTGACATCGTTCATCTTTTAAAATACTAATCAACAGTAATGAACAAGAAAGTTTTAAGTCTTAAGTTTCTAAACCTTTACTCTGAGATCTTCTGAGGAGCCCTGAGGCTGAAGATGCTGGATCAGGCTGGACCAGGTGAGAGTTCAGTAAAGTGAGCCTGAGTTAGACTCCACTGCACATCTGAAGACCCGCGACTCTGAGGACCTGATGTATCAGCCAAAAGTCTGGTGTCTGATAAGCCGGTCAGATAAACAGCTGTGCTGAGGTTAAGCGTGTGTCTTTAACAAGCTAAACTACCCATTGCCCCTCCCTGCTCGATTCTTCCTCATTGCAGTTTCTCGCGCAGGAAGCCAGGCTTCCTCCTACACGCTGCAGATGCATAAGCTGCACCGACCGCAATTTAGCATTTAACAAAAGATCATTAAAAACACAGAAGCCCACAGCTCAGTTACCCAGCTAACAGTTCTAGGCTGTAAGAACGTTTCCCTAATGTTTCCATTAATGTTTAAAAAGTTATTTGAATTTTATTTCTGCTTTTTAAAGTAACAGGTGTAATCAAGGTTTAACATTTTGGTATGTTTGCATCATTTCCACCAGAGCTGTGAGTTTGACCATGTAACATTGTGAACCGAAAGCTTTGTTCAGTTTTTAAAAAGCTCAACCAAGTTATAAGTGTGTGTGTTTCCCCTCAAAATACAATGCTTCATTTTGAAAAAGCACAGAAATTCATGACACACTCCGAGGGCATCGCTTTTTAATAAAGCCTATTGTGTTCAATAGAAATTTGATATGTGTTTGAGGAAATAAAGCGACCCAGAAAAGAGGAACTTTTAAACAGGTTGTGATGTAAATAACAGATACTGTAATTCTACCACAAAGAAGGTGACAGACACACAGGGCTGAATTGTAAGCCAGCAGGGAGCTGAAACAAATAGCTGGTTACACGGTTTTTTTTTGGTCACATAGATAAGAAACCATGTTAACTAATGTTAATTAATGTACAAATTAATTTAAAAAAATTATAATTTTTAAAAGTAGCACATACCATAGAGTCACTCACAAACGTCTTTATTTCTTAGTATAAATGACCAAAGGTCAGATGACAAGCAGGAACACATGCTAAATCTTTATTATCCAGGCATCATTCAAACATTCATATTATGATTATATCTACATATATACAAACATGTATTCTGAATCAATGTCTAATGCTAAACTAACACTCACGGGTGTCACACATTCTGTATTATTATAACATTCAATACAATCAAAGTTTTCATTCACATGCTTCAGTCCAGAGACAAACAGAGTTTCTACAAGAGTCCCAGAGGAGAGATTGAGGAATGATGGAATGATGCTGAGGAAAACAGAGCAGGAATTTTTGCAGACATCTCTGTGGGTTTTAAATGACGTTCTCAAACAGCTGCATGGAGCTCATAATGTTCTCATCCTAATGAAACAACATTTAAACAACAAGAGGGTCAGTCACAGGCTAACACTAATCTACTAATGTTACTGCAAAAATGTTTTAATAACTTTGGCATTTATCTGACATTCATCACTGATGGACCTCAGATACTTCTGTAAAGGTTATGAAAACAAGACGATTTAGATGTTCACCAGACCTACCTTCTGACACGTCTCTATGAACTCATCAATCGTGACCACACCATCTCGATTTCGGTCCATCTTCTGGGAGACAAAAGTGTTTTCAGAATTCTAAAAGAAAATGACTACCCACTTAAAACAGGTCACAGGAGAACCATTTTTGGCTGTATGGTTCCATAAAGAACCTTTAACATCTAAAGAACCTTTCGTTTTTACAAAAGGTTCTTATAGTAGTAGACGGTTCTTTAGACTATAGAAAGGTAAGAAAGAAATGGTTCTTTGACTGCGTGGTTCCTTCTCTGAAATGGTTCTTCAATGGCACTGCTGTGAAGAACTATTTAGGAACTTTTTTGTGTGTCTGCTATAGCATTAAGATTTGATCCTGATAGAAATGTTCATTAGAAGAGATTCAGCATTTTAAACCTGCGGAGATACGGACAGATGGATACCTGGAAGAACCTCTCCACATGTTCAAAAGCTGCATCTTCTCTCACACAAGGGTACGTGTAGCTGCCCATCATATCATAGATGGATCTCATGATTGCCAGCATCTCCTGAAAGTGATCGGATATTAATTACAGTAACAAATCCAAACACATACTGTACATGTATGAATGAAGAAACCATCAGTCAGTTCAAACGGGTTTTTTATACCTCTTTGGTGATGTATCCGTCCTTATTGATGTCGTACAAGTTGAAGGCCCATCTCAGTTTCTCTGTCACAGAACCTCGAAGCAGAACAGAGAGGCCAATTACAAAGTCCTGCCAAAACACAAGTATAAAAATGCTTAATATTCTTTGATGTGACTTAACAGGGGACAGTGCAGTAGTGTGATAGATTGATAGTGTGAATTCTTTTAGAAGCAAATAAAGTTTTTTAAATGACTTTTAATGTTTTACAATCTTCTTTACCTCGAAACGAATAGAGCCAGTTCGGTCCATGTCGAACGCATTGAAAAGAAAATGAGCATATGTGGTCGCATCTACAATAGATAAAAATTTAACTTTAATACTGCTTGAATATAATAACTGAATTCTTTGTCCTAATAACATTGACTTTTGATCAATGTCATATATTAAAATAAGAACAATTTCTAAATGATTCTTCCTGTAGATGCCCAACACATTTAATTACCAAAATGAACTTAATCTGTATAAGATCATGTCCGTTCTAATAAAAACCACCAAACGAGAACATCAGCCCACCTCCCTGAGGAAAGAACTGGGAATAAATTGATTTAAAGGTCTCCTCATCCACCAGTCCGCTGGGACACTCCTATTTAAAAACACAGAAGTTCTCAGAAGATCTGTCCATTATGAAGAACAGTGACAAACAGCATCTCCATTCAAATTCATGGTTTCTGATCTCACGTTCTTAAAGCCTCTATAGAGCGATTGAAGCTCCTTCCTGGTGAACTTGGTCTGAGCCTGAAGCTGCTCCAGACCTTCAGGCTGATGTCTTACCATAGACAACTCCAGCTCACTGTCAACACTGTCTGTTAGAGAGAGAGACAGAGAGAGAGAGAGGCAGAGGGGGTGGGGGTGGAAAAGATGATTGGCTGACACCTGCCCAGCTAACAGGAAACATTATTAGAATGTTGACTAAAAGTTCTATAAAAGAATGTTCATAGTTGTCCAAAAAGTTCTTGCAATAACGTTATTAGAATATTTTAGAACATTTTTAAAGTCTACACTTTAAATATTCCTAGAATTCTCAAAACAAAAATGTTAACGTTTTTGTTACTTAATGGAAACATTAGGGAAACATTCTTACAACCTGAAATGGTTTGAATAAGGAGAGAAAATATGCTGGAGAACTATAACTGTGTAGCTGGAAGGTGGCAGATCAAACAAACATTGCTGAAAGAGATTCTGCTGGAAACACAGATGAGGTTGAACAGAAAGATTGAACAGGAAAACAACGGGACCCTATAAAACATTCACTCACCATCCATGTGGCACGACAGAACATATAAAACGGGATAGAACCGGATTCAGGAAGGATACAGAAGCAAGAATTGAGAATAATTCATTATTTGGGTTGCACTGGGATTGCATGACATTACATAATTTTGTTGCCTCATAATATGAAAACATTCTTCTTAGGTCTTATTCTTCTATATTTGGGAATTCTACACTGGATATATGAAGCTGTTATCTTAAGGAAAATGACTTCTGTAGGTGTAAACAGCTGATTTAGATGTTACCACTTGATTACCAGTTTTGTTTAGACTGTTAAAAGATTAGTTGGCCTCAAAAACAATGTAAAATGTAACACTAAATTAAAACAACTACATTCATTTAAATTAAAACAAAAACTTAGGTAACAACTGCACATTTTTAATATTAAAGTAGCTGTAACACTTATAAGCCACAATGTGGCTCTTACCATCTGATTCCAGTGGCTCCCAAATGCCAAACTGTTTGAGCATTACAACAAAGAGGAGCAGCACTACAGCTACAGCGAACAGTTCCATGCCCTGAATTCCCATCGCTGGAAGTTTGTGTGGAAGGGATAGAATTCCTTTTGGAAAATGTGGAGAGGTCAAGAGGTCATGCCTTTTTTAAAAAAGCGCCAATATCTGAATCTTTCTCAGTGTTCCTCTCATCTTGATTGGTCCAGGTTTCTACTTCACAGCAACAAGTGCTTAAAAATTCCAGGTTTTGTTCCCAAAAATCGATTCCGAACAGACTCACATTTACACCAACACTAAAGCAAATTAATCACTCGTTCATTTAGATGACCAAGAAAACCTCAAGTGTTACCAGAAGTTATGCCCCCAGATATAAATATAAACAAATATAAACAGATCACTGTTTTAAAAATTCCATATAAGTTCCTTCCCGTCCTCTCCAGTAACTCTCTTGTGGCTTCAGTCTCTGAAGACTGAGTCATGGTTCTCTATGGACCTTATATTCCATAAGGACTGAGTGGATCTCCAGACCTGGACACGCCCTCTTCTCTCTCTATAGCAATAATGTACAATGATGAGCCAGCCATAATAAGTGAGCATTTTTATTAGCATGTCAGGTCAACTGATTCCATCCCCTGCATTCATTCACCTGATCACTTACTCGTTTGATACAAAGTAACATTTGCCTCTATTACCATTATTATTATAACACTGTAAAAATAACAGTTACAACAGTTAAAACTGTATTAATAAGTTAAAATTATATAATGCTTCACAGATCAGTAGTTATGTATGAAAATAAACACTTCACATAAAGTTTTATGACAGTGACAATGTGTGTAATTGTCAAGCATTATGTAATGTTATATTTTATGGACAATATTAACAATGTATAATAGTACATTATATAATATATAGTGCCATATGTTATATTATATATACCTGTATAATGCTAAGAAGCCTATAGAAAGTGTAAATGGTTGTTAAAAATAGTTCAAAATTAGACACTTTAGAAACATAAATCAAATGTAATTAAAAACCTAAAGTAAAAACAGTAAGTAAAAATGTCGTTTTTTCATAGACTACGGCTAGACCACATATACTGTCCAAAATTAAACTTCCATAATACTGTCTATCCCCAGCATCTATTAAAGCATCAATAAGAAACCCGACATGACGGCTTCAGTCTACTTAACATGCTCTTAGGTTTTTATGCATTAGCGGAAAAGCATTATGACTGCTTTATGGCTCTTCCGTGCATGAAAGCGTTTTTAAACGGTTATTATTTGCAGCTCTTCTGATCAGCTGCCCAAACACACTTCAGAGTGTCCAACACGATCTCACAGGAAAATTTATCAAATCACTGTTCAGTTTTGAGTTTCCAAAATATGTGTCAGTTTTGGAAGTTTATGAGCTGCCCTTCGGTGAACTGTAGCTGTGCTAGAACTCACCTGATGGTGTTGACATCACATCTTATTTGATTTCTAGCTGGGAGCGACTACATCTGCACAACTGTATGCACAAAAACACCTTAACATACTCTTGCAGAATCCGTCTGAAGTCATGTGCATGGAGAGAGACATATGTTGCAAAAACTGCTGTGGTTCAAACTGTTTCCTGTCTACTCAAAAATTAAATCTGAAATCAGTCTGCAAAACAGCTAATAACCTTCCTTGAAATAATGGGTCAGATTTATTGGGATGCTTTTGATGTATTTAAAGGTGTGTTTATAATTATATAAGAGTAGTCTGTCATTCTTTAAGTAAGATACACTAAAGATTGATTACAAGCGTCAGTCTGAGAGTATAAATGTGAGATGGAGAGGAGAATGAGTTTGCATTTATTAATGCATGTGTTTACTGAACACTGGACTCAGGCATCAAGGGCCAATGAAGCGAGATCAATACAGAGTCAGTACACAAGCTTTAGAGTGTGTTGTGAAACTGTATCTGCAGACAAGATACTGTATGTGAAAGCTGCACATACCCAGCTAACCATTTTAGGTTGTAACAACGTTTCTCTAATGTTTCCATCAAATACCGAAAACCTTTAAATGTTATTTTGAAGGTTCTAGGAATGTTTTTTAGACGCTGTATTAACGTTATCGCTTGATTACAAATTCCTTAATCAAACACTTGTATTGTTTTAAAACATGCTTAGTCGTAACATTTTCAATATATATCATATATAACATTAGAAAAGTTCTGCTAACGTTACTGCAAGAACGCTTCTGATAACTCTGAAAGATTTTTAAGAGAATTTAGCCAACGTTCTAAAAATGTTCCCTGTTAGTTGTGGAATGTTAAAATAATGCAAACTAAGTCAAAGAGTTATTGTAAATATGCTGTTTTTATAGGCTCTGCATTGTGGAGCTGAAGTAATACCTCACGAGAGCATCTTCATAAAAGTGATTAAAACTCAGTGTGGCTCTTAACTGAATAGCTTCATTGCTCATACAGCATTATGGTTTGAGTGTCATACATCAGACACTGGCCGCTGTTTGTGGAACTGTCTGTGTTTTATGATTTTTTCTCTGTAGAGGAACCTGGGAGAACTCAAATTAAAGAGACAGTACGCCCCAAAATCTACTTTTGTATCTACAATTACATTTATTCGACTTACAATGAATTCAAGGTATACAGTTTTATCAGTACTTGCATTCCCTGGGATCGAACCCACAACCTTTGCGCTGCCAACGCAATTCTCTACCAGTTGAGCTACAGGATTTCACTTTTTTTGTATTCCAAGACCAACAAATCAGTATGTATTTTGTTACGATGACACAACAAAACACAACGTTCTTTACCATTGAACTATAATTCTTATTTCTCTGCAGTCACAATGTAGTATTAACAAATCACATTTCTTAAATGTATTAAAAAATGTCAGAATGTTGCATCACGACTTGCTGAGTAGAATATAATCGCAAATAACAGACGCACATTTTTGTTTAGACTTCCATTATAACTGCCTTAAACGTTAATGCGACTTTTGTTTGTTTCCACAAACTGAGAAATGAAGTAAAATGATTTCCTGTCACAGATGATGTTGATAAAGCTAAACTAGTTCTGAAGCCTAAATATCCCTCAGAGAAATGTTCTCTGAATACTTTAGCATGTTTTCTTTCTTTGGCTACGGGCCTCATTTTCATTCTCTGCTTCGCTGCTGAAAGTGAATTTTCACCAATTATTTAGTGTGTGTTGTGGTTTCATGGCTTTTTAATACAATTACACCCTGAGGTGACTGAATACTGGAAGAGTCTCTACATTTTCAAACGCACACTGCCACCTACTGGCAATTGTTACCAGTAC
>JAZGTK010005187.1:0-22910 GCA_036877625.1 Ambastaia sidthimunki
GTAGATTTTTGTAGAGTGTGTATGCATGACACTGATGTGTTTTGATCACAGAAGACACAGAAACTCATGCAACCACTCAGGAAGTCAAGCAACACTTGATATTTAGGAAACTGTGGTTAGACACAGATACAAATACATTTTAGTGCCCTTTACATCCAAAACAGGTTGCACAGGGTTGTTAGCATGATTGTAATAATATATGTAGTTGTTAAGCATTACTGTGGTGTTAGCAGGCTTATATAAGTAAAGACAGGGCCAGATGTTCATTGTGTTTGGACCTATCATGAGAGCTCTACAGGTGTGTAGAGTGAGTGGTGATCTAATGAGAGGCAGATGATGGAATGGTGGTCATGGTAACAGGTCTGTTTCCTCTGCTCTCCTCAGGATAAGATAACAGAGGAGAAAGTGCAGCAGATAAAGAAGAGGTTTATGTCTACCTATGACGTCACAGCTGATGGACGCCTGCAGATTCAGGAGGTACTTGTTTTTGGTCCACCTTCAGAAAGATCATGTTCAGTTACACAGCCTAGAGAATACTGTAGTTTATTTATACTTTAATAAGTCCTTCTATGTAATAATAATCATAAAAAGAAACATTGAGTCTGATAATAAACATTTTGAGTCATAACATTTTAATGTGCTGAGATAACAGAAAGTAGCTCTATGGTTTCCGGCTGACTGCACTTCTGTCTCAGTCATATCTACTCTGCGAAGGTGTTAAAGTAAAGTGTTATACTTGTCAAGTTAAAGGGTGATTTGGCTTCCCTCTCATTTCTGCAATTAATTTGTACTGAAAATATGGTTTACTGGGTATTTAGAAATTTGTTATCTCAAAAAATGTGAGAACATTCCCTATTATTAGCCCTGTTCCGTCACAGTTTCCTGTTTCTCTGTGAGATCTAAGACCAGTAAGAACAGTTTGTCAAAACAATGTATTTTTACTTGGGGATCCAATGGGCTCAATGTCGATTAATAACTACAGTAAATCAAGCCAGACTGCGAGTACAGTATGGTGAAGGTCTGTCTGAAGCTGGGGCATTTCCGTAGACCTCACTGTAGACCTCAGACGCAAGCATGCAAAGTTAAAAACGCAGCACTTCCTGTGTTTTATGCACTGTGTGTAATTCCACACAATTACACTGTGTGTAATTGATTGGCTACCATGGACTGCGGTAATACATAATCAAACAGGAGATCCAATGAAAAGTCATGAAGATGGGTTGTATTTACATATTTATCCTCTCTGGTTGCTGTTAGTGCTTATTGGTTTATCTTGCTGATGCTGTATTTTTAACCTTCTGTAATGATTAGTGGCAGTTTAGTGCCTAAGGCTGTTGTGAATGGTTGCTAAGGCTTTACTCTCAGTTGCTAAGGTTAAAGGTGGTTGTTTACTTGCCCATGTGTAAACAGCTTTAATATTCTTGTCCTTACACAGTATGGTTAATTCTTTAATGTAAGTCTTGGGGGTTTCTGTACCGAGCAAAGCAAACCTGTATCATTAAATTTGAGCAGGAATAACAATGATTCTTGCCATAAAACATTAAATAGTTAAGTATAAGTAGTTAGCCTAAACACAAATTTGTCAGCTGTCATTTCCATACAATATAAGTCAATGGGGATAAAAAAAATTACAAGAAAAAATACATCAGACATTCTTTAAAATACTGTCGTTTTTTGTCTCGTGCTGAAGATGATGGTGAGTAAATGAAAATGTATAATTTTTATACTGTCAACCCCAGGCCCAGCATTTTATCTACCTAGTATATTTGGCAGCTCATTCTAATGAATCATAAATCAGGCTGATCTCATTTTTGCTGATGTATACAGTTATTCAGTTTTACAGAGGCTTGCGTTTAACTCCTGATGTGAGTTATGGGTTGCTTACGTTTCCTCCTTGTTAAAACTCACTGTGATTGCTGCTCATTTCTCTAATGGCCAGCCAACGCAATTAAGAAATGAGAACACTGCAGTCGGATAGACCAGCACTTCGGGTTTGTGTGCAAGGTTGTGTGTGTGTGTGATATTTCTGTGTGTGTGTTTGTTTTTGTGAGGGTCTTGTTTCTCTCTGCCAAGAAAACAGCACTTATACATTAACCTTGACCAGAGGACGATGAGATGGCAATTTCTCAAAGCATATTAGATAAAAGGCTTGTATAAGTAGAAGGAAAACCCAAGGGCGGTGAAGAAATAAAATGGCCTGATGGGGAAAAAATCCCATTAAAGATGGGAACTAGAATATCATAGAGACTTGGGTTCTTGGGTTCTTTTGACTTGAGCTGGAAGCGGCAACCTAGCAACCACCCAAGACAAAAGCTTAAAACCAGTTAAAGTTATCACATAGCAACACCCTAGCAACCGGATCCTAGCATTTATCTGGCGAGCTTTGCACAGTCTAGCACTACTCACATTTTCTACAGAAAATGTTGAAATCTAGTTCTTCTGAAATCTAGATGACACTGGACCGTAATTTCCAAATTACAACCAACAGGCCACCATTTGGTTTATATTACATCATTCTGCTTCTTCTATATCTTCTTCAATTTGCAGCATATGGTTCAGCAAAAAGATTAGGGGTAACCGCATTGCATTAAGAAAGTTTAGTTAATTTAATTTAATTAAATGAGTGGACAAAACCCATTCCTGTATGAAAACATATGATGTGTGTGTTTGTGTACTAGCTGGCCAATATGATCCTGCCGGAGGATGAAAACTTCCTCCTCATCTTCCGCAGAGAGACACCGCTGGATAACAGTGTGGAGTTTATGAAGGTAAAGCAAAGATAGATGTATGTTTGTTATTAAACTAACTAAAAACTAACAAATACCTTGTTTTTTTGTTGTTTTAGCTTGTTGCTTATTTGACTCATTATTAATCATTTTAATTAATACTGAGGCATCCTTAAAAGGCCCCTGCTTAAGAATCTCTGTTGAGTAAAAGTAATGTAAGGTAATGTTAAAAAATAAATGTTAGCATTTTGTAATAATGACATTTGCTACAATTCCTCTAAACTTCTTCTGTTAAATTAATCTAAATTACATATTAGCATTACATCATTTGCCACTGTTAAATTAGAATGAGCAATTTACTATCATTTTGGTATTACACTTTGACAATATAAATGTCATGATTCTGATGTCAGGCTGTAGTCTGTCATACCAGCTGAGTGTTAAAATGCTTTTGCATTTGTCATGGCAGATCTGGAGGAAATATGATGCTGACAGTAGTGGTTATATATCAGCTGAGGAGCTGAAGGTAAACACACACACACACACACACACACACACACACAGGTAGATGAACACTGTCATTATCAGAGTTTTGACCTGTCTAAGCTTAAACAATTATTCAATCTGTAAACTTTGAAAGCATTTCAAGCATATTTAACTGAGCACTTTAGATAATGTTATGCCAGCTCACGCTTCTCCCCAAAGTTTCCACAGAAAGGACAGAGACGGCTGTCTGCTTCCAGTGACCTTAATTACTGTGTCAATACACTCACACAGCTCTGTGGGAACCAAATTACCTATTTAGTAATACCTGACAGCAACTTGTTGAGGGTCAAACACATTTACCAGTATATTTTCAGCAACATCTGAGAACATCAAAGATGATTTAAAAACCCTGCATTTTATATTTAATCATCAGATCTTTGCCAACTTCTACTTTTCTGTCTTTTTATTTGATTGTTTTCTAGCTACACAAAACTGTAAAGATGTTTTTATTTCTCATGTCAGAGTTTCTTGAAAGACCTGTTTCTTCAGCACAAAAAGAATATTCCCTCCAGCAAACTGGATGAATACACAGATACGATGGTAACATTTCACTTGTTTATCATTATGAATTGGTTGTTTAAATGAATGAAGTACTTCTACACAATTATCTTCTCCATCAGAGAGCAACTGACCTTTCTTTTGTTCACTGTTTCTTAGTCTTGTTTATGAGTAATTATGTTTGAGTGTTGGAGTAAAACCTTCAAAATGCTCCAAATGGTTTTTGGCTCCTGTAAAACTGCATAATCACTTTTGTGTAATTATGCTTGCTGTCAGAACAGGTTATTATAAGCAGTGTCACAGCTGTTACTGTAGAGATGTCATACCCCAAGACCCCAAGGGGCAGTTTGTGTGGTTTGCTACGTGACATTTATTAATATAGATTGCAGCTCACATTTCAAACACGCAGCTTGATGCATTCAGTACAACTTCAGTTTTTTCTGCAGTAATGCAAATAGAGTTACATAATCAATACATTGTCAATGTCTTATAACCATACAGTAATAGCCACAAAAGGCCAAACATTTACAATTATTATTATTATGCAAGGTTTGTACCACATTCCTTGTTCTGTGACACCCTCAGTAACTAATTTCCAAACAGTTGAATAGAAATATGTGTTCTTATCCTACAGTAGCATACAATCCTTTGTGTTGGTCTTTTCCAAGTTTTTTTTTATGATATACAGAGTTGTTTAATAAGTGACAACTTTATTGAAATGCATCCATGCCAGACAGTCAATCAGGAGATTAAGGGGAGGGGCCAGACTGCTGCTGGCTGCCTGCTGCATTTACTGTGACTGTGTCCTGATAGCCACAGCCTTTTTCATTATCTAAAGAAAGTGAAGTTGTGTTTTTTTTAAACAAATGTCTCATTACTCACTCATGAAACCTTTTTAATTCAATTTAATTTTTTATTTTTTAAAATGTAATTTTAATTCAAGTATTTTAGCATGTTAGACTAATAGAATGTAAAAATGACTAAGAGATGGAAATTACATTGAGTTGTATATTTAACATCAGTTCAGGCTTTGTTTGTTTTTTGTCTCACAGATGAACATTTTTGACAAAAACAAAGATGGCAGATTGGATCTGAATGACCTAGCTAGGTGATGTGTATTTTAATGCTAACACCTACTTCCTGTTTAACACGCTCTGAATCTTAAAAGCTGAAATCAAAAACCTAGCCAACTGTATTAATCTTCAATAGTTACATAATAGCTGTATTCATTGATTTGAGTGTATTATTGTATCTCTTCAGAATCCTGGCTCTGCAAGAGAACTTCCTGTTGCAGTTCAGAATGGATGTCAGTATTTCATCTCTGTTTTTGTTTTTGCTTTATTCCCCTGCTTGTGATTTCTAAATGTGATAATAAGTTAAACCAATGCAGGCTGCAAACCATCTCTACTTCCTGTCCCCCTCAGGCAAACAGTCATGAGGAGAGAAAAAGAGACTTTGAGAAGATCTTTTCCCACTATGATGTTGTAAGAGCTTTTCTTTTGTCTTCCTGCTTTTGGATTTAGTGATTAACACAAACACTTTCTGAGGCCATGCAACTGTTAATGACTGCATCCTTACATCTGTCAGTAAAAACTAAGAAAATAGATTCAAAGAGCAATTATAATGTTAAGGTAAGATGATAATTCATCTTGCGTTCTAGAGTAAGAATGGGACTCTTGAAGGACCAGAGGTGGATGGATTTGTCAAAGACATGATGGAGCTTGTCAAGGTAACTGAATAGATTCAATTGCAAGTTATGTAATAAATTGTTGCTATACCCTAATGAGCATAACATTCTCCTGTATTATTTTTCTCAACTTAGTTGAACACTAGTTACACTTCCTTACAGTAACTTAGAAATTCAACTTGATACCTCAAGTCATGTGGCTTGTTAAGGAGGCTTCTCGTTTTGATCCTTCATATCTTTTTATTGTAATTTTCACATGCCAAACAATACATAGTAAATCTTTTTAATGGCAGCCCTTTCTGGTATTCTGTCTCTTTCTCGTTCAATATCTCTTTGTTCCATCGCTGTTTTCTGTCTCTCAGCCCAGCATCAGTGGAGCTGATCTGGATAAGTTACGTGAAGTCCTGCTGCGTCATTGTGATGTTAATAAAGATGGAAAGATCCAGAAGAGTGAGCTGGCCTTGTGTTTGGGGCTGAAGATGAAACCATAGTCTTCATAGTGCACACTAAACTTCTTACATACTTTTAATACAAAGTACTTTGTTGTTTATCATTTTGCATTGTGTTATTGTGAAAACAATTATTTAAGGTACTTAATAATTACTTAAATACTTCAATGTCATACTTTAAAATAATCTGCTTAAGCATGTATAATGAATTAAAATGACTTAAAGATATCTGTAATGTGTATGAATTAAAGCAAAGAAACAGACTTTGGATACTTGTCATGAATTTATTTAAAACATAGATCTAAGGGAGCGTTTGTATTGTTTTAAAAACTTTAAAACTGCCACTTTATTGTTTATTTGTAAAACAAGTCCCTTTTTATAATTATTTGAAATTTGATCTAAATGAAGGTGTGCTTTATTATTCCAATTAGTCAAACAAAGAGGCTAGAATGGTCTCAAATTTATATAATAAATAGATAATAATAAGGTTATAAATAATAAGGTTTACATTGTGTCCTTGTACCATTGGTTAGTTCTGTTTATTGCTTCTGTTCATTGCTACAGTAATGTCAAACAGATATACAGTAAACAGATGCTCCAGTTGTGTGCTTTGTTGTTTTGCATACAAATTAATACTTGCATTTTATTTTTTATGTTTGTATATGGTTAACAAAATGTAAAGAGAAAACAACACTTTATGACAATTTTCATGAAATGTTTTGTTAAATCAAATGTTATTTTAAAAACTTTTAGCATAAGGTATAGTACAAAAACACTTTTGTTATGGTATCTAAGGTATCATCTGTGGAAACTGATTTATTGCACATTTAAATACCCTGCTACTGTGACATAATGGGCAGTGAAGTGTATGGTATAGATGAAAAAAGTATTTTCATGACACAGCTGGAATTATGGATCACGTCTCCATAGAAAACCATTAGCAACCGGTAACCATCAGCTGGACAGAGTCGAAAGATTTTACAGTCTAATTGAAATGGGCAGCAAATGAACTCAGGAGATGGGTGCTTCTTTTAGAGTCCTTCTCTGCATTTAACACTAATATGAGACAGTCTGAAATTGCAACATTATGAGTAAATTGCAACATTATGACGGTTTCCACTCCCACCAACATAGTGCTTTATAAAATGCAGTTCAGCATTTTGAGCTTATTTTACCACCAATTAACAAAAAACACAAATGTTGTGAAATTGTGCTGACTTGATTCTTGCAATGTTTTGGGAATGTGTGCAAAGGATTGTGGGTGATATGAGGACACAAATGATACAATTCATGCTTCTTTAAAAAAAGGCAGAATAAAGGATGCAGAACGAAGGTTGCCTTCCAAGAACCTTTCAAATTGAGATGTCCTTTGACGACACTTGATGACTTGGCAGCCAAGATATGCACCCTTAAATTTAAGAAACCTAAGTAATAATGAGATGTTTTTTGTTTTATGGTAATGAGAACTGAAAGAGAGGGGTGGAGTACACAGCACAACAGGTGATAAGATTATTCATTAAACATAGTGATAAACTAGTGAAAGCTGCATTAATAATTTATAATCTGTTTGTATTGTGTGCCATGACTTTAACATGCAATTATACTTCTCTCATTTTGTTTTGTCATTAAAGGAAAATAAACCACAATAGCATCCATGCAAATAAAGGTAAATATGTTTTTGATATCATTAAAACTCTACCATGTGTGTTAATAAATGAGTCGGTCCACTGCAGTTAATAGACACATTGCTTTTCAGCATGTGCTTCCCTCAATAGGAAACTGATTATAAATTAATGCTTTTGTCCAAAGAGATCTAGTGTTTTCCATTTCTAGTGTTTGATTTCCAGTTACTCTCTATGAGAAGATAGCGATCAACATGTAATATAATATCATTATCGACCCGGCCACTTAATTTGACTTTATTAAAGTATATTATTAGTATAATAGGTCGCCAACTAGTGGCACTTCCAACACTGTTATTGAAGAATCATTGCTCAATATGTGCCCTTTGGTGACCTCTAGTGTTGTTAAGAAGTGACCACGCCAAACGCTTTCTAAATTCTGCAACAGGTGTATGCTGGTGTCAAAACGATTGAGTTAGTTTGTACAGTAAATACGTCTATAAAACGTATGACACAAATCATGAAAAGCCATGCTTCAATATGCTATCTAGCTCGTGTCAAAATACGAGTTTCTACATTTACATTTAGGCATTTAGCAGACGCTTTTATCCAAAGTGACTTAAAAATAAAAGAACAATAGAAACAGTAAATCAACGAAAAGAAGGCAACAGTCTGGAAGCATCGTGCCAGTTTTCCTAGCCTAGCATAGAGTCATTTACAAGTGCAATTTTCTACTTCGATATTAGAGGGTTATATATTATGTTTATTTATTTTACATGATATCAAACGAGTTTTGTTGTGTATTAATAAAAATTTTTTAGTAACTTGTAGTATCAATGGTAGTGGTTCAAATGGTGCCATTTTAATGGTAACGGCAAGTAGGGCTTCTCGGTAAAGGGTCGAAGTTGGTTGTAATGAGGTGTTTCAACACTAGATGGCTCTAAATGCTCTTAATAACAAATTACAAAACGAGACAATAAGGGCACCCTATAGAAAACAAGCATGACATGATTCGAACAAGTAAAATAATGTGGAAAAGTAAAAAAAAAATACAAAAAAACACATTAACAAATAAAACATAACAAATAATAAACAAATAAACGACAACCAAAAAAAGAAACATAAACATTTAAAAAAATCACCTCCAGACTATTTATTTATTACTATTTGTTTATTAACATCTTTAAATAATTTAAAAGCTCTTTGCCTTTTGTTATTTTAACTGGGCAAAATATTAAAATAATATTTTCTATTTTGATAACAATAACCAGAAAGCAAGTTTTCTGCCCAGTGCATATTTTGGTCCTTGAGTAAGAAGGCTCCTAAAACCACAAATGCTTTTAAGTCATTTAAATTATTTAGCAATACCTTTGCTCTTTTTATTTTTTTACCGTTTTCTCCATAATATTTTTGTAACTGACAGGTGTTATTTGTTTTATGTTGTTGTTCTAACAAAACATAAGACCAATACTTATAGGGCGTTGCGATACGAGGGCGCGCCTGGAGGTGCAGGGAGAAGAGGCGGGGCGATACGAGGGCGCGCCTAAGGTTCATAGCACAGTTGTGTGTGTACAGTCAGCTGCAGCAGCGAAGGGAGTGAGATGCAGTTCAGCTTCAAACACTCGCGTTAATGTTTGTTGTGTTTTCAGCCGCTTAACAGAGTTTGGACCGGAATCGATATTGGATAGTCTGTGTTTATTTTCTCTGGGCGGACCCGCATTATCATGTTTCTTAGCCCAGAGTCATGGAGTGTGTGTTGTGGTGGGGCAGAACGGGGCTTTTAAATCTGCCTTTGCCCCATTGCATCGACTGATCCGGATCGCATACCCATACAGAGGCTGTATTTCAGACCTGTTTTCATTACTCTGGATTCTAAGCTGATCTCATTTACATATAAAGGGAACTGCGACTAATTAAAAAAAAGACTGTTAACTGATTTTTAAGGGCTGATGATGGAGGCTGTGATTGAAAAAGAGTGCAGTGCTCTTGGTGGACTCTTTCAGACTATTATCACAGACATGAAGGTAAAGATGTTGTTTGCTTTCTGTTTTCCATGCATGTGTAATACTGTGTCAACAAACTCAGCTGTACTGGAAAACCAGTTGCTTTTCCGTGCAGTTCATGCAGTAGGTAGAAGTAATATATTACCCGTACCTTAATGCCTTTATGTTTATTTTAACCACATTTAACCTATTAATTGTTGCATATTTTCAATGGAACGTGCATATGCGACGCTGTACTGTATTTGTGGGTCACATCTGCAATTTAATACATGCATGGTTGAAATGCATTGGTCATACTGACCTATTTTTAGTGTATATGGATTGACTGGCTTTACTGTGTTGTGTCTGCATTTGGCTGTGCGCATCAATGCACATTGGATTCCTCTTGGAAACGGATCATCCATTTATCATTAATCGCGAGAAAGACATGTCTGAAATCTAGTACTACGTGTCAGTGGTACAGCTAGAGTATATACACATTTATTAAGATTGACTAATGTTTTAAGGGCTCTGCAGACTGATGCACACTTGCTCTAAGAATAAGGAATGTTGGAGTTCTGTTGACCTCAGAGGTCTCAAGTGGGAATAGCTAAATGTGGAGAATGACAGCTGGTGTGTGTAGTTCATTTCATTATAGGGAAATATGAGTCTTATTTAATCATGCGTTATCAGAAATTGTTTGGATTAATTTTGAAATAGAATGGCTGTGATCTCATACAGTATAATGACAGATATCGGAGGTGGCTTTATAGCACCATATGAAACATGTATAAGATGGATATTGTACCTTGTGAATACAATAAATTTGTGAAGCTGGACGTCTGTATCCATTCATTTGTTAATATAATGTTTTTAACTTTCATGTTTCCTATCAATGGTTGTGACAAGTTAGTTTTTTTGTTGTTCTTAAAGTCGACAGTGATAAGTCAGTCATTTTATCCTAACATCAAATCAGCAAAGACCTGGATGAAAAACTGATACAAAGGGTTTCACCTTGGCAACCCGTTTGTATAGTGTTTATAGAAAGTCTATTGTATTTGCTTCTTCGCTGTTACTTAGTGATGGGGTCAGTTTTCAGGTCTCTGAAATATTTATCAGGCGTTGTGAGAACTTGCCCAACAGACCTTTGCATTTACATTGTCACGGTCTCTCTGGTCATAATTTGGTATAAGGTCTATATTTCATCATTGTCTGCCTGCTGTTCACAATAAAATCAGATTAGGTGATTCATGTAGGTGGATAATTTGTGTAGTCCACTCATGAAACGAAATGTTCTACAGAATTTGAAGTACACTCAAGAATTGGCTTCCATATAATACTAAAGTACTTAAATCTTGTAATACAAGACCAAATTGATTTCAAATCAGTATTTTAAGAGAATGTACTTACAGTAATTGCTCTTTGATAATGCACCTAAAATTATGGGTTTGTCTTTAGGACCCTTATTAGTCAAGGGATGTGTTGCTTATCGCTGTTCCCATATGTGGATTAAGTTGCATATTTGTGCATTCAAGAACCCATTGAGAGTTACCATCAATGCAAGCTGACCCATATTCCCTACAAGGATGTTTTGAAGTTTTGTTTGGTTTAATGTTTCAGGAAATTGTTCACCAACAAAAATGTACCAGAAAGAACCTTGATACTACCAAGGGATATTGGATATGACCCTTTGCAATAACTTATCCTTTTGGAAATGTACTATTATAGTACCATGTTAATACCATGTTACATGAATCTGGTAATCATTTAGCGGCATTTGATATGTCAAAGCACCACCTGACACCATCTTTCTACCATAGTACAAACACAGTATGTTTTTTTGTGAGGGTTCTTAAACTGATAACTATATTTACTGACTATTATTAAAGTTTTGATTGTGGTAACAAAACCAAAGAAAAAGAATGATTTTAATATGAACCATGATGTTACCGTCAGACACCTGGTGAAGGAGATGTTTGTTATGTGGTCACTGAAAATAGAGTCATCTTCCATTAATATCTTATTTGTCTTTTGTGTCTACAGAGCAGTTATCCCATCTGGGAGGACTTTATCAGCAAGGCTGTGAAGCTGCAGTCTCAGCTTAGGTAAGATTCAATTTTTTTTTCATGTTTTTGATCACCTTTGCTGTGGGTGTGGAAAGGAGCACTACAATTTTGGGCTGATTTGTCGTATTTTTATGGCTTTTGTTTTAATGATTAGTTTAAAAGAACTTAAGCCATAAGGAAAGCAAGCCGTTGCTAGATCTTCTTAAAATGGAGGCGGTTACCTTTACAGAGTTGAGGCCCTCACTTAGAGCTTATGGCTGTAATTTGTAGCCTGTGAAGATCTGCAGTTGTCATTAAAACCCAGTCTTGTGTTTGTACTTAAGCTGTGAAGAATGCATGACTCTCCTCAGCTCAATGCATGCTTGAGGTGCATGTTTGGAAGACATAGTCATTTCTACACTTGTCTTGTTCCGTTAAACCTCAAACAAACCGGTTTTAGAAGCAATATGGGGGGGGATTATAAAATAAATCAATCAGTTGCGCACATTCCTGGAACATAACATTAGCAATGGTTGCCTCTCCAAGACTTTAAACCCCACTGAATTATTGTTTGTTACAATGTAAACAGAGAAAAAAATGTTTGGAAGTAGAAGCCTGTTAATGATGTGTTTATACACTCAATAATACTCTTATCATGACATCAGATTTCAACAACATTGCTTTAAAGTCCACATAAGGGTTAAAATAGCTAAAGTAATTTTCTGGAATGTATATGGTGCTGCGGATTAGGCCTCATAAAATTACACCACTGAGGGAGTGATTATCAGTAATGCTGATTCATTAAGCCGTGAAATAGCTTACATTTAAACTAAAACAAAATACACTGAGAACCTCTGATGTGTGAAGTTTCAACATGATATTCAGCTTTAAAGAAATAATCCAGATGTGCGTTTTGAAGATCTGTGATGGCGAATGCATGAGGCGGTCGTTTGACATTTTGTCCTCATTTGGTAGTGAGGCATACCTATTCAGTACCTCCGCAACTCGGTTTACACAAGCAGTTGTAAATATGTTGAAATTTTGTCTGCAAACATCATGTCTGTTTGGTCAGGGCAGGCGAATTAAAGGTTAAGAACAACTGTAACATACTGTACATAATCTTTTTCTTTAAATTCTAAGCCTTCACAATCTGTGGTTGGATCATACAGAAACAAAAACTGCTTTGAAATTTGATGCCCTCTACTTTTAAAAGGCCACTTCAACAAGTTTACGAATACACATTACGCCAAAAGTTGGATTGGGTTAGTTCAGTTGCAGGGTGACATCTTAATTAAGGTACATACGGCTAGTTTGTGACGTTTTGACGGTGTTGCTTTTAACTCAGGGCTTGTGTTTATAGTCCTCTTATATAGGACACTCCCAAGTAACATCTTTGAAAATTTGGAAGAATTAGTTAACTTCTCCTTTAAGAGGCCTAAGCTGGTGGTTAAGGTTCATCTCAGGCATTCAAGGTTCTGTGATCTGTGGCTGTAATGTTAGGGAGCTGGGAATGCCTGTTGGGAAGTACCTAATGAAATGGCTCACATGCTCTTTAATCACATCTCTTTCAGACAGCGTAAACATGCTGTGCTCCACAATTACATTTTTTGGGTCATCTGTATATTTTTTGGCTAAATATCTAAATACAATGAAAAAATACTTTTAAATGCTTTTAAAAATACAGCATGAACATGATCCGAAACGTTCCTGAATCTATGGAATTTTTTCCCCTTCCCGCTCTAATTTGTAAAGCAGCTGCTTCTTTTCCTCTGTTTTTTCTAGTTTTTATCCCCACCTTAACTTTTGACATGCGTTCAGTCGTGAACCCAGTGCCCTCGAGCTGTTTGTGTGGGGCTGTTTATGTTTAATTGCTTCTAGTAACTGTGTTGTCGTCCTCTGCATGAACTCAAACCTTGATGATACTGAAAAAGCTAACACACTGTAGTTTTCTTTTCTGCCTAGTAATATGAAGGAGTGTGTTGGATTATTGCATCTTCTGGTGATTATGTGAGGGTTGTTGTTTTTATTACTTTAAGAATTCAGTGATGAGTGTGATTCTTTTGTTAAAAAACAACAACAATGTTTCTCTGCGTGTCTGTGAGTAACTCCTTTAAATTCCTGGGATGATTTGAAATGTTGTTTAAATAAAGACCAGAATGAAATGACAACAAACTTTGGTTACGAACTTACCATTTAAATAGTTACAGATTTACATCACTGAAGCAAAATATTAAATGAATATTTCACCTAAAAATAAAAATGTTGTCATCATTTATTAATTCCTCCCAAACAGGCATTTGTTTTCATGAGAACCAGTGTCAGTCTTGCGTTAGTGAGCCCCGGGTTAATGTTTTAATTGTGTGTAAAAGATCAATATATTTATCATATCATCTCATTTTGTGTTCCATGGAAATAAAAGTCTGCCTCAACGTGAGTGATTAGATGATTTTGGATGACGTATTTCTCCAAGTAGGAAACAATAACTTGAGTTTAAAATAGTTTTATTAAATTGCCTATGAAGAAAATTCATTGTACAGCAAGACAAAGAATGGTTTGCTGTTTAAAGCATGTTATGTCTATCTAACCCCTCCCAGCCACATGCTTCTGTTTGATAATATCATGGGGCTATAGCTAATTATCAAAACATCATATTGCTAAGGGCATGGAATAGCATAGTAGTGCCTGTGGCACTCCTAGTATCTGTTTTGCCTTTTGCGTCACGCATTCTAAAACCAGATCTGATCCCTGGAATCTTCTCCACACGGTTGCGCTTGTGTACGGGTGTTTATAAGGTCTGTCACATGACCTCCCAGTCAAACCTTTGCATGCTGCCGTGGAAACACATGATCAGATTTCACAGTTGTCTGCTCGTGTCAGGCATTCCGCCTGTGGTGGGGGAATTCTTGTAGTGCCAAAGCAAGCATTAACTTTCCTTTTTCACTCCGTCTTGTTTTCCATCCTGTCACTGCAATTGCAAACTGTTCCCAGTTGCGTCACGGTTAAGGTTCATGCGTTATCAGCACACGATACAGGTCTTTGAGTTTGTACGCAGCTGGCAGACAAACAAAGAGATCTTGCTATCAGAAAATAGGTGAATGTCTGTAAGATAGCAATAAACCTAACCCCCATCAACATCCGTTCACCTCCAACAATGAAATTACCTTTGATAACATTGTGCAATTGAAGTAAACAACCAGGTGCCCTGGTACATATGCATTTTAATGTGTTGTATATAAGGGTGAAATGTTGACCAGGTGTGTGCCATTTTTTTTCAGGACAACAGTGGTTGCAGTGGCAGCATTCCTGGATGCCTTTCAGAAAGTGGCTGACCTGGCCACCAGCACACGAGGTAAGCAGATGTCGGAGATGCAGAGAGGGTCCAGGATGGAGGAACTAAGATGAGTTTAGGAAAACACTTCTTTGGGCCTTTGCTGGGAGTCGTGTTCCTGTTGCTTCTCATTTCACAATCTAAAGTGCAATGGCATCTTAAAGTTAAATGTAGCTGCCCATGTGACCTAATAGGGTTAAGGTTTTGATTTGTGGGTGACAAATAGTTCTAGAAGGGAGTCAATGACTTAATAATCTATTGTGTAAGATTGTATTTTTATATGTTGCACGCTGGGATCTCACAAGGCTCAAATTTCATGTAATGTGTAGTTTAGCTTCTGTTTCAAGTGGCGGTCTGGTATATTTGGCTGTGATTGGTCAAACAAGGCTTGATTTTGATTGGTCCGTGATGGCAATCTGTGGTCAAATATCTTTGTTTGACCGCTAAACTGTATAATTGACTGTTATTCTGGGCAACCAATTTCCTACAAAGCTCTGCTAGTTTCTCTAGTATCACTTTGCAGTCTCTTTCGTATCACATAATAAAGAAAACTCAAATCAGTATTTCACGTCCATTTTGTTATTTTATTTAGCAAATAGTCGTGTAATCGGGATACAGTCAGTGGATTATTATTGTGCGGTCTGTTTTGTAATAATGACCGGCTGGCTGTACATTATACCTAACATTAACAGAGGTCAGACAGGAAATAGACAGATTTTCAATGTCAGAGGAAGGAAAGCTACTTAGTTCAGTAAAAGAGCAGTATCTGTAGTAGCCTCAGTCTTGAGCTACACACCCAGATCTCCCCATAGTCCTATTAATAGATACCTATAAGGCACTTCATTCATCACTGGCCTGCAGAGCTCTGTAGATCCCTGCCAACTCTCTCTCTCTCCCTTTCTCCTCATATTGCCTCTTTTCTGACTGATGTAACCCAGTGAAACAGGTCTGCAGTGCAAACTCAGAAGGTCTTTTCACATTGATAGTATTGTTGCCTGCAGCATCACTCTACCAAGTCACACACCCAAACATGTATTTTAGTTTTACTTCATAGTAATTAACCAAACAAAAGTCTAAATATTACTAAATGTGGACACATGTAAAAACTATAGGCAAAACAAAAACTATGACCAATAAATTTTACTTGCTATTGGCAGGTGTGGCAGAATGTAAATTTTGGCCTCTGGGTGTGTTTGTGTATGGGTATGGGTGTGTGTTTTTGGGTGGAGAGGTTTTTTTTAGAGTTTTGGGTGGAGATACCAGAGCTGATTTTGACTGAATAGAGCCACGATAGCAGTGTGATGCTCTCCAAGGGCCGTGCTAAACTATATATATATATGGGCTTTATTGAACATGACTGGGTGTTTTCACATAAGTATGTGAATAGTAGGATTCTCAGTTTAGACATAGTCTGTAGATACAGGCCATTATGTCACAATTTCCTTTTCTGCTTTTGTTTTTGTCTTCCTCACTTTCTGTGTTGCTCACTTTCTCCATAAACATCGTCTCAGTTTTCTGAAAGGTAAAGCAACAAGGTGGAGTGACCTCCTCGCAGCATCAAATCTCAGAGGCATGCACCAGTCTCTATAGCAACCGAATGGAAATTGTGTGTGTGCGTGTGTGCGTGTGTGGCCAGATCACAGCCTGTTCGATTCACTTTTATAAGCCTTCCGATGCCTCAGTGATGTCACATCTGGTTAATATTTGTGCTGGCAAATTGTTGATTTCCGCAGTAGCTAATGGAAGAACATACACATCTAATTGAATCTTCACGCCTTTATGCTTATTATGAGTCCACACATCCCAGATCTGTTCAAGGGAGCAGCGCTTTGTGATTTATTCACTACACACATGCACAACCCCCCTCCTTCCCCCCATATCTCCTTCATCAGTGGTTCTTGGATGGGTTAATGACTGTTGGTTTTGTCAAGCCTGTGGGAGTGACAGATGCACAGATTTGTCTGGTACATGCATGTCAGAGCATGAACCCCATCCTGCAATTCCAATGATCGTCCCCTTCCTCTGTTATCACCGGGCACACAGAAACAACCATAATTCTTAAAGGGAATATATCAACGATATATCCAGATATCAACGGATATTGCCTTTGCTACTGATTTGTCTGTATTTTTGCATTTGAATGATCATAGCCGAGATTGACAGCCTTTTTAACAGTGCCCCAATCATGGCTGCAATTTTTGTCTTTGATAACTCTGAGCTTGCTTTTATATTCAGCACTTGAGAAACAAATTAGATGGAGGGAGGCTGTCACTATGACAACATATTTGGATGCTTGGGAATGGGTTGGTAGGGGTTTGGGAATGGGGGAAGGGGCCTTTCATGATGTTTTATAGAGGCACGTACATCTGTCCTGTTTGTCTTATACATTACTCGTTAATATAATATATGGAATAATCACAGAAAATGACAAGTCATCACATTTTATCCTGATGATACAGTGTTAAAAGTTATATAAAAATGTCATCCTTTTTAGTACCCACAGGAGTTATTAAATTGGGATTATGTTAAGCCTCACAGCAGTGGATGGTGAAAATACGGAGTAATAACACCTTGCGTGGTGTCTGATCTAAGATAAGCAGTTATAACCTGCGTAGTCACTGTTTTTGCCCAAGATGCTGATTTTTACAAATTTTTGTCAGTGCATGAATTTGGAATGTGGTAAATGAATGTAATAGATTAATGTGTTTTGTTGAGCTTGTCTCTTTACCCATAATGCGCTAGTTGAAAGATCTATTTATACTCATGTTTCATGTCAGTTAGAGATGCTGGAATCGGACCTCTGGAGTTTGAGGTGTATGTGCTTGAGCAGCATTAGACTCTTGTTTCACTTTCAGGTTATTAATAAGTGTCCTATTGCAGTGCGGCCATCAGTGTGTTGTCGGTACTTTTGTGTAGCACATAAAAAGCGGCACTACAAACATGTTTTTAATCTGCCATAATCAATAAACTGCTCCATATAAAAATCTGGAGTCTGATTTTGTTGTTACTGAATAAACTTAATTGCAGAATAATTCTATTTAACTGGGCAATTAAAAATTAAAGGTTTTCTTTAGTTTAAAGGGCAAAACATGTCTATAAAAATATTTTGACTGGTATGTCCTCCTGAAAAAAAAAACAATGCCAAAAATGTAAAATATTGTTTACCAGGTAAAATGAGAAAGATTATTTTGTATGTATATACAAAATAATGCATATACATGTGTATATACATACAGCATACTGTGTGTGTGTGTGTGTGTGTTTGAGAGAGAGAGTTGGGTTTATATAGCTAGTTTATATAGCTAGTTTATATAGCTAGAGTTGGGTTTCTATGGCAAATAAATATCTTATATTCTATACCTTAGATATTTATAGGTCATATGAATATTTAATATTTCACATGGTACATACCAGTCCAATCTTCAGAGCTGTTGAGAGTTGGGAACTGTCATTCATAAAAGAAATGGTGCATTTTCTTACATATTAAGAGTCTGCATGCCTGTGCATAACCCCAAGTTTTCAAATCTGTCACACGTATAACGTGTTCATGATGTGCTGACATGCTCACCATAGAGTTTCGGCATTGTGACATGTTTTCTTTGGCACTGATCAGGGCTTTGGTCATCTAAAGAGTCTTTGAAACAAAGGATTTGTGGAGATTTACAGTATCAATTTATTCTAATCTTCGCCATTCAAACGCTGATTTAAATTTAAGTGCTTGTTGTTGTTCTTGTGGATTTCGTAAAGGAATCCTGTGTGTACTCTCATTAGTTAGAAATACTTTCCTTTCTCTTTGTTTTAGTTTTGCTGTCAGATGTCTGAAATGCTTTTAAACATTGTCATTTTGCATTATTTTTATTCATAATTTTTATTCATAATCTAGAGTTTTCTTTCCTTTTCTCAGTGCTTCATAACTTGTTTACAACATGGCCATTAATTATTAAGCTCAGTTTTCACAGGTTTAATTAAATAAATAAGCAGAGCCATAAAGATAAAATCTCTGAGGCAAAGCAAAGTTTTACAAAAGTTTTACAAAGTTTTTATCTCTCATTCCAAGTACAAAATCTGCTTTGAGGTTATTATTTTGAATCTCAGGATGTTTTCAGACCTGTAGATCATTTGCTTTGTCCTGAAACAGGGACTAAATTCACTACAATGTTACTTTTGTAAATTTTTTCCTTGTTCAGTTTGCTTTAACAAAGCAACATTTCCAAAAGGTCAAAATGTATTAATTTTTAAAGTTTGAGTAAAATGTCGTCTTATTGTTCAGAGTCCACCTTAATTTTTAGGATTCTGCTCTAAGTAGTCATTTGATGAACAGACAACAGCTTTGTGAGTTTATTGTGGCTTTCGTAGTTTCTGGTGGTCCGTCGGGTTGATTGCTTTCTCACCCTAAGCAATCTGCTCAGAGTTAGTTTTCAATCGGATCGACACCACTTTGCTCAGGCGGTCTTGGACTGATTGTTTAGGTGCAGATTCAAGCACATATCTAAACCAAGCTAAAGGAAAAAACAACTGCTTCAAACAAGCCAGGTGTGAAAACGCCCTTAAACTGTAAACGTCTTAGTAAAAGCAAACACTTGTCAAGAATCACAAGTAAAAATGTACAGACCTGAAAATGTCTAAATACTCTCTGTGGGAAAATTGAAACAATCTTGTGTGCGGGTCTGTCTAAATGCTTTGACTTTATTTTGTCCCATTGTGAATGCAGATTTTGTAACTGGACTGCCCATTCAGGCTAC
Organism: Ambastaia sidthimunki; assembly: GCA_036877625.1. Taxonomy (NCBI): domain Eukaryota; kingdom Metazoa; phylum Chordata; class Actinopteri; order Cypriniformes; family Botiidae; genus Ambastaia; species Ambastaia sidthimunki. The sequence continues at coordinate 19,626 of JAZGTK010005187.1, forward strand.
TGTACTGGCACAACAGTGGGTCCATTGTGAGCTTTGTGGAGTTGTGTCTTCACCTCTTCTAATGCCAAATGGTAGTGCTCATGAACAAGCGGCAATGAAGTCATGGCTTTGAGATGAATTAGATGCAAAGCGAGGCCTGTTTCTGGTCCTATAGATAATTGGGGCTTATCTGCGGCTGGCCCTAGTCAGAGTTCACCATGTAAACTGGGGCACATGTGGAAATGGAATTGGGCTGGGTGGTTCTAAACAAACCACAAAATGTGCAACTCTGTTATACAGACAATGGTAAGTTTATGACATTTGCAGAAACTGTCCATTGCTGTATAAAACCAGAAATCAGCCCCTATACACTGACTGCTGTTGTGCTGGATGATGAAATCATGGGGCTTGACCTTTGACCCCTAAAGCTGTCATCACAAGGGTGAGTAATCACTTCTGTGCTGCACTTACATTGTTATCTAGCCACAAATGTAATTATGTCTACATTTGTTTGACGTAGTAGAGTAACTTAGTGTAACTACGTTTTAATATTTTCTTAAGATAATGCTAGTGGTTCTTTCCCACTCTGGTCTCCTCATATGGGTTACTTCCTCTAACAAAAAGTCTATGGCATGCTAACATCTTCCATGCTAAAACCAGCCAGATCACTTAAAGTAATAGCACACCTAAATAATTTGGAAAAACATTTAGCAAGCACCACATTTAGCAATTTTTTTTCTCTATGTTTGATGTACAGAAATAAACAAGCTTATTATTTATGTATTCATTGAATCATATTTCACTATAAAATGCCTGTCGTGCTTAGATTATGTTTCTTACCTATTAAAGACACTTTTGGCACAAGAAGGTTTTAGTTTCCTCTTGTTGCTTGTTTCAAAAGTTAATTTTCACATCTCTGTTCACATGTTCATTCACAGTTAAGTCATTGTGCATATAAATAGCTACACAAGCGCCAAGGTAAGCTCAGCCAGAAGTGTGTGTTGCTGTTCACACTGCTTGCTACACTTCTGTCAGCACCTACGATGAGCTCAGACTTGTCTGTGACGATCACATTTCAGGCAAAACCTGTTCCTCTCCTCTCGCCATATCTTTAAAAGTCTTCTTTGGAACATGTTTTATCTGTGTTGTGTGTGCAAACTCAATGAGTTCTTGAAGAGACAACCATCATCTGAATGAACAGTGTTTATTTCTGATTTGTGGCTTTGTGTATTTGATTTCTTTCCACAACAAAACATTTGATCTGTTGTTTAAGCAAGTTTAATTGTTCTTTCAATATACTTGCAGCAAAAACATTGCCACAGTCTACTGTGAAAAGCAGCATGTGTAGAACAAAACACCATGTGTTTTTCACAACATTATGAATAGAAAATGTTCTTGTTGCACTTTTCTGGTTCAAATATAAAGCAGGACTTGCTGTGTTGCCAGACAAAAACTCCTAAATCGGTATTGTTTGCTTTTGTTGTGGTCAGTAAACAAAAGTGAAACCCAGCTTCAGCTGTGGCTTGTGCTTTAGACTGGTTTTGAAGATCACGCGGCCTGTTGATTTCTAATCTGTCGTCATAATTGACTTCATATGAAACACTGGGAGAGATAACATGCTTACCGTAAACAAGATTTTGCTGATGAAGAGGCCGGTGGAAAAGTACACCGTCTTCTCAGCTCAGTTTCATCATAATCAAGTCAGAGGAGATAAAAGAAATACCCAGAATGCCCTGCACTAATGGTTGTGGTTGTGACTAAGATGATGCATAATCCAGAATGTATGTTAATACTGTATTTGAGTAAGCACATTATCCGAGATGCTCTGTTGATTCGATAGATGCTGTCCCAAAAGCCATCTCTTATAACTTAACTTGATTGACTCATTCAGCTTTCCTGTAGCTCAACTGGTAAAGCATGGTACCAGTAAAGCAAAGGTTATGGGTTCGATTCCCAGGGAATGCATGTGTGGCTAAAATGTGTAGTTTAAGTGCAGTGTAGGTCGCTTTGGGATGGAATCGTCTGCCAAATGCATAAATGTAAATGTTTCTTCTGTAACCACAGGTTTTTAAAAATGGCTTGAAATGACTCATTGTGAAGAAATGACTGAAACCAAACATCTTGTTGTGGTAGTCTCAGTCTCTCTTTCTTCCTGTTCCCAATTTAGATCCTTCATTATACAAAGACAGGAAAGCAGATCCATTGCTAGAATTTACAGGGCTTGGTACAAAATATCAAGCGAGCTCACCCGTGGGCCCAGTGAACCTTAGTAGCCCCCACCGTCACAGGGTCTGGGACAGTGTTATCCCCCATGTCCCTGATGAAGATGGCCCTATTTCATAGGAAAGCAAATGTGGGTGAGCAGCAGAGATGTGACTATAAAGATCTAACTGTAACTCCAACAGAATCCTCACAGGAATATCCTGTGACAACGCTGCCGAGGCAGCAGAGAGGGACAGATGGGAGCTTGCTGTGCTGGAAGCTTCTCAGACCGTAGTGCTTGTGTGTTGGTTAGTTTTCTGGGTTTTTGGCATTCCTGAATCATAGTCAGACATAGCAGAAGTCTGAAGGGGCCCCTCAGTGACGGGCGAGGCTCTCAGCTGTCTCTGCAAAAGCAGGACACTAAAATGTTTAAAAGAAAGCATAACTCTGAGGGCAAGAAAATAATGTGATGTACAACATTAGGCATTAAAAGCTGAGGATTTAAAAAACTCCATATTTTCAAAATAGACTAGACAAGTTGACTAACTAGTCATATGGAAGACCTAAATATTGAGGTTGGTTCAGGGTTTTAAGACCAAAATAGGAATACACAGAAGCAATTCTCATAGGGCAACTGACAAACATTCAAATAAACTGGCTAAGAACATCTAACCTTTTATTGCCAGATCAGTGCATTACAAACAGGAGAACTTGAGATCATGCAGAAAGATGTGTGGTGTTAGCTGTTATCACTTGACATGAGTGAGGAAGTCTGTGATATGAGTTTTCAGCCGTTCAGAGGATACTTAAGGACTTCTAATTGAAAACCATTTACTGTGATTTCAGAATACACATGGCTGGCAAAGCATTCTTAATCTCGAAATGAGGTGCTTAGTGGCCCGTCAGTAACCCCTGCATCAGTCCAGAAGGGTTTTTAACAGTAGCTGGGTGTGAAGATAATGACCATGTTTTAATGTTGCTGGCTAGACATACACTGCCATTTTCATTGGCCGTTTAATCACAAACATCACACGTGTTTGCAGTTACACTGGACCAATTACATACGCCGTCCTCTGTATAACCCCCCCTTTAGACTCTGACCCT
>JAZGTK010005188.1:0-22909 GCA_036877625.1 Ambastaia sidthimunki
TAAAGTACAATTATGTAGCTTTCATCTAAAATAGTAATTTGTACCATCTGACCTCATTTGTTTGCTAATCTTTCAAATTGAAAATGTTTTTTTCATCTTAGTATGTAACCCTGAGAACTCGCTATAGTGAACTGATGACCTTGACCAGTCAATACATCAAGTTCATCACAGACTCGCAGCGCCGCCTAGAGGATGAGGAGGTTTGTGACATCATCAAGGGACACTAATCATTCCACACTAACCCAAAACACTAACATAAACCAAGCCATCAGAGAAACCTTCACTCACATATACTTAATGTATGGGTCACTAGACAATTATTTTGTGTTTGAAACTATAAATAGTTGCAAGCATTTTAGAAATGGCTAACAGGAAGGGCCTGTGGCCTGATATATCAAAATTGATTTTCACATTGGAAAGTTTAATATTCATTCAATATGCATTCATTCTTTAAGAACAGTCCTAAATGATGGAATGATTGGAATTTATTGCAGCACACATAATGAAGTACTTTACCATAATAAAGAAAGGACATGTTCTATCTGTAAATTAGGTAGTGTTTGATACATGTCAGGAAAAGCAAGTTGTATAAGGCCCACTTGTTCTATATACTTTTCTTTAACTGTCTTTCAAACCCTAACCCTTGATTTCTTTGCTTCTCTTAACTGCTTGCCAGTGCTTTGTCTTGATGATTGCTTGATCTTTTTTGGGCTCTGACGAGGTAAAATCTTTCACTATGCTCTAGTACTTCCATATCCATATTCCGTATCTCTTTCTAAAAATATTCTGTATTTTGTTCTAATCTAATTCTGTATTTCTTCCAATGTATATTTTGCTCTTTCTTCCAAAATGTGACTGTACTATACTTTTTCAGTAGCTTTCTGATTCTCATAGATTATCACAATAGATTCACTTAATTAATATTATATTATCAGACTATTAGCATGATATTGTAATTCATTTTGTTGCATCATATAAATATGTAAGCCAAAGAAACATGTAATTCTTGTAACATAAGATTCAGAAGAAACCTTTTAAATTTAAATGACATAAAATTAATAAATGTACATTTAAATAATAAATACATATTTATATAATCAACTTTGAGAATCAGACTCCTATTTGCTCTTTTTTTTACAAAGTATTTTGTAAAAAGTATACCAAAGTATACAAAGTATACCTTTTCTGTATCTCTACTTTTAATCGGGGTCTCTAAGGGCCAGTCTGCTTAAATCGATGCTTGTGACAACTACAGTTTACTTTCTATAGCTGACAAAACTGCTTACTTTCCATGGCTAACTGGTTTAAATAACTTTTCATAGCTGCTTCATACTTGCTTGTATTGTTGCTATTAAAGAGTGGTTCACCTAAAAATGAAAATTGTCCTATAATTTACTCATCCTCACAACATCCTAGGTGTATATAACTCGAACACAATCAAAGTTATATTAAATAATGTCCTGGCTCCTCCCATCTATTTAATGGTGCACCAATTTTTGAACATCTAAAAAGCATAGTTGTCCATTGTAAAAGTAATTCCAGATGACTCCAATGGATTAATACATGTCTTTAAGGGGCAGTTGTGGTCTGTTGTGTAGAGAGTTGGACTTAACCAGAATGTTGCTGGTTCAATTCCAGTGCCGGCAGGTAACAACTGAGGTGCCCTTTAGTAATGCAGAGGTGACGTTTTGGGTATGGGTTACCAAATACGTCACTTTCACTTAACTTCACTTCTGAAGAGATACAATACATATGAGAACCAATAGGATTCCAAGTTATAAATGTACCCCCATACAGGTATTTAGTGATCTGCTTGTTACATGGATACATGATGTATTGATTTTCTCAAAATATTAATATATTCCTTTCACATATTGATCATATTGTTTATGATGGATGCACTTTTTGTAGCTTCAAAAACTGTATTCAGTGCCATTAAAAGCTATTCAGTGCTATTACAAAGCTGGGAAAAGCCAGGATATTATTTAATATAACCAGCTGTGTTTTGCTTAAAAAATAAAGTCATATACACCGAGGATGACTTGAAGGTGAATAAAATATTGGATATTTTTATCTATCTATCATCATTTTTAAACAAAGTTTGTATTTACTGTGTGCTTAGAGCTCATCCAACCAAACTTGATGAGTAAAAACTGTAAGCTAATATGTTTTCTTACTATCAGAGCACCATGAGTTGTTCAATCTAACTGGAATGCATAAAATGGTTTTTAGGAATCAACTATTCAGGGGCTGCTTCTTCGCATGTAGTTAGACTGTGGAGTGCAGGGTTTTGAAGGAATAGCTCCATACATTAATTATATCATAAAACTATAACCAAATAATTGCTCATTTTACTTTTCTGTTATTTTACTGTTATTTACTTTAACACCATGTGTCATATATGCATCTAAACCTGTCTTTCTTTAAGCTAAACAATAACCTTAACACTTAACAGCCCTTAACCCTAATCATAATTTTCTTTACCATTTACTTCCACTAATACAGAAAGCTGCTGAGAAACTTAAAGAGGAAGAGAGGAAAAAAATGGCTGAGATGCAGGCAGAGTTAGAGAAACAGAAGCAGCTAGCTGCAGCTCATGCCAAGGCCATTGCCAAAGCGGAGCAAGAGGCAAATGAACTCAAGCTCATGATGCAACAGGAAGTTAGCAAACGAGAAATTGTTGCAGTGGATGCCGAAAGACAAAAGCAAAACATCCAGCTAGAGCTTCACGAGCTCAAAAACCTCTCGGAACAACAAATAAAATCAAAGAGTCAGCAAGTGGAGGAGGCGCTTCAAAGCCGGGTCAAAATAGAAGAAGAGATCCGTATCATAAGACTTCAGTTGGATACCACAATGAGGCAGAAGTCCTCTGCAGAGGAGGAGCTGTTGCAGCTTAGGAACAAGGCTGCAGAGGCAGAGAGACTTCGCAAAGTGGCTCAGGAGGAGGCTGAGAAACTTCGCAAGCAAGTTATTGAGGAGACCCAAAAAAAGCGTCAGGCTGAGGAGGAACTAAAGCTGAAGTCTGAAGCAGAGAAAGAAGCAGCTAGGCAAAAGCAGAAAGCCCTGGATGACCTTCATAAGCTTAAGATGCAGGCAGAAGAGGCAGAGAGATGCATGAAGCAGGCTGAGATTGAGAAAGACAGGCAAATAAAACTTGCTCAAGATGTTGCCCAGAAAAGTGCCGCTGCTGAGCTGCAAAGCAAGCGCATGTCCTTTGTTGAGAAGACATCCAAACTTGAGGAGTCACTTCGAGAAAAGCATGGGGCTGTTATTCAACTGCAGGAGGAGGCAGAACATCTTAAAAAGCAACAGGAAGAGGCTGACAAGTCAAAGGAAGAAGCTGAGAAAGAACTTGAAAAATGGAGGCAAAAAGCCAATGAAGCTCTTCGCCTAAGGCTCCAGGCTGAGGAAGAAGCCCATAGAAAGGCTCTTGCACAGGAAGAGGCTGAAAAACAGAAGGAAGAAGCTGAGCGTGAGGCCAAAAAGCGAGCCAAAGCTGAGGAGTCTGCCCTGAAACAAAAAGACATGGCCGAACAAGAGCTAGAGCGGCAAAGGAAGTTGGCAGAGAGCACAGCACAGCAAAAGCTTTCTGCGGAGCATGAACTAATTCGCTTGAGGGCTGATTTTGAACATGCAGAGCAACAGAGATCCTTGCTTGAAGATGAATTGTATCGTCTTAAGAACGAGGTCACTGCCGCAGAACAACAACGGAGGCAGCTTGAAGATGAGCTTTCCAAAGTTAAAAGTGAAATGGAGATTCTTTTGCAGTTGAAATCAAAGGCTGAAAAGGAGAGCATGTCTACCACCGAAAAGAGTAAACAACTCTTGGAAGCAGAAGCTGCTAAACTGAGAGATCTTGCTGATGAAGCAGCCAAGCTCCGTGCCATTGCTGAAGAGGCAAAGCGGCAGAGGCAGGTGGCTGAGGAAGAAGCCATGAGACAAAGAGCAGAAGCAGAGCGAATTCTTAAAGAGAAACTTTCTGCTATTAATGAGGCCACATGCTTAAAAACTGAAGCAGAGATAGCACTTAAAGAAAAAGAGTCAGAAAACGAACGCCTTCGCAGGAAAGCTGAAGATGAGGCTTACCAAAGAAAGGCTCTTGAAGATCAGGCAAGCCAGCATAAGCAAGACATTGAGCAGAAGATAGACCAGCTCAGAAAGTCCTCTGATATAGAATTAGAAAGACAGAAATCAATTGTGGATGAAACTCTTAAACAGAAAAGAATAGTTGAAGAAGAAATTCGTATCCTGAAACTTAACTTTGAGAAGGCTTCATCTGGAAAGCTTGATCTGGAGCTTGAACTCAATAAGCTGAAAAATATTGCAGAAGAAACCCAATTAAGCAAATTGCGAGCTGAAGAAGAAGCAGAGAAGCTCCGCAAACTTGCCCTTGAGGAAGAGACAAGGAGAAGGGAGGCTGAAGAAAAACTGAAAAAAATTACTGCTGCAGAACAGGAAGCAGCTCGACAGCGCCAGGTTGCCCAAGAAGAAGTGGAGCGTCTCAAAAAGAGAGCAGAAGAGGCCAGAAAGCAGAAAGAAGATGCTGATAAAGAGGCCGAGAGGCAAATAAAGGCTGCCAAAGAGGCTGCTGAGAAAGCAATTACAGCTGAACAACAAGTCCAAAGTGTTCTTGTTCAACAGAAAGAGGACAGCCGTGTGCAAAAAAATCTCAAGGAGGAGTTTGAAAAGGCCAAAAAGCTGGCCCAAGAAGCTGAAAAGGCCAAAGAAAAAGCAGAGAGAGAAGCTGCCTTACTACGCCAACAGGCAGAAGATGCAGAACGTCAGCGACAGGCTGCTGAAGTCGAGGCAGCAAATCAAGCCAAAGCCCAGGAGGATGCTGAGAGACTCAGAAAAGAGGCAGAGCTAGAGGCAGAAAAGAGAGCCCAGGCTGAGGCAGTAGCAATGAAGCAAAAACAGTTGGCTGATGAAGAGATGGCTAGGCACAAAAACCTTGCAGAGCAGACACTTAAGCAGAAATCTCAGGTTGAGCAAGAGCTTGCTAAAGTGAAGCTGAAGTTGGATGAGACTGATAAACAGAAGATCCTCCTGGATGAAGAGCTTTATCGTCTTAAGGATGAAGTTAGTGATGCTGTTAAACAGAAGGCCCAGGTAGAGGATGAACTGTTCAAAGTCAAGATTCAAATGGAGGAGCTTATTAAACTCAAGCTTAGAATTGAAGCGGAAAATCAACGTCTCATTCAGAGGGACAAAGATAATACTCAACAATTCTTGGCTGAGGAGGCTGAAAACATGAAAAAGCTTGCTGAAGAAGCTGCCAGACTCAGTATTGAGGCTCAGGAAGCGGCTCGAATGAGACATATTGCAGAAACTGACCTTGCTGAGCAAAGAGCACTTGCTGAAAAGATGCTTAAAGAAAAGATGCAAGCTATTCAGGAGGCATCTAAGCTTAGAGCAGAGGCAGAAATGCTACAGAGACAAAAAGATCTTGCTCAAGAGCAAGCTCAAAAGTTGCTTGAAGACAAACAACTGATGCAGCAACGACTTGAAGAGGAAACTGAAGGCTTCCAAAAATCTTTAGAGGCTGAGCGCAGAAGACAGTTGGAGATAACAGCTGAGGCAGAGAAACTTAGACTTCAGGTATCACAACTCAGTGATGCCCAGTCCAGAGCTGAGGAGGAAGCCAAGAAATTCAAGAAGCAAGCAAATGAGATTAGTGCTCGGCTTCATGAGACGGAGCTTTCCACCAAAGAGAAATTGACAGTTGTTGAAAAACTGGAAATACAAAGGTTGAGCAGTAACAGAGAAGCAGATGACTTGCGCAAAGCCATTGCTGAACTTGAGAAAGAAAAAGAAAAATTGAAAAAAGAGGCTGAAGAGTTACAGAAAAAGTCCAAAGAGGTATTGTGTTAAAGATGGCATACATTTTTTGATGTCATTGTTAACCCTCTTTCTAAAAACTAACATTAATTACCATATATTTAAAACCTTTCTCATCGCTTTAAGATTCTCTGAAATATGTCATGTCATTTGTTTCTTTTTACAATTAAGTTAATTTTAAACATTTAACTATTAATCATGTCTCTCATTTATGTTAAAATATAAATTTGCTCAATTCACTGAAAATTAAATGTCCAAATGTGGTTACTTTCACAATTATTTTAACTCTGGTGTTTCTTTCTCTTATAGATGGTGAATGCTCAGCAAGAGCAAATTAAACAGGAGAAAACAATTCTACAACAGACATTCATGTCAGAAAAGGAGATGCTGTTGAAAAAGGAAAAACAAATTGAGGATGAAAGGAAGAGGTTAGAGAACCAATTTGAAGAGGAGATCAAAAAATCTAAAGCCTTAAAAGACGAACAGGAACGTCAAAGGAAACAGATGGAGGATGAAAAGATAAAACTGAAGCAAACTATGGATACCGCCCTGAAAAAACAAAAAGAGGCTGAACAAGAGATGTTCAACAAGCAAAAGGAAATGCAGGAACTTGAGAGGAAAAAGTTGGAACAAGAGAGAATGCTGGCTGAGGAAAACCAGAAACTGCGTGAGAAATTGCAGCAGCTTGAGGTTGCTCAAAAAGTCACCCAAGAGATTCAAATCCAGACAGAAATAAAAAAATTCCTCAATGGTCAAAGTATTTGTGAGGAAGTTGACAGTAAACATGGTTTTCCTGCATTATGTTTTGATGGCATTCGTGAAAAGGTGCCTGCAAGCAGACTTTTTGACATAGGACTTTTAAGCAAACTGGATTATGATAAGCTCCAGAAAGGTGACACCACAGTCCAAGAACTCAGCAAGACAGACAAACTCAAAACAATTCTCAAGGGCAAGGATTGCATTAGTGGACTGCTTGTTTATCCAGATCAAAAGATGCCTATCTATCAAGCCATCAAGGAAAAGAAGATTGCTCCTGGGACAGGCCTAGTGCTGCTGGAGGCACAGGCAGCCTCTGGATACATAATTGACCCAATGAAAAACAAGAAACTATCTGTTAATGAGGCAGTTAAAGAAGGTCTCATTGGGCCTGAACTTCACAACAAAATGCTGTCCGCAGAGAGAGCTGTAACAGGTTACAAGGATCCATATACAGAAGCAAAAATCTCCCTCTTTGAAGCCATGAAGAAGGGTCTCATTGGGCAGGATCATGCCATTAGACTGCTGGAGGCTCAGATAGCAACAGGTGGCATAATTGATCCAGTTAATAGTCATCGTGTGCCAGTTGAAACAGCCTATAAGCAGGGTCAGTTAGATGCAGCCACCAATAAAATTCTACAGAATCCTTCAGATGATGTAAATAGATTCTATGATCCAAATACTCAAGAAAATATCACATACTACCAGCTAATAGAGAGGTGTGTCACTGATCCAGAAACAGGACTGCTTCTTCTGCCCATCTCAGAGGAGGCTGCTCTAAATGCCAGAACATTTACTGATGAAGAAACAAAGGATGTATTTGACAAGACAACAGTGTCTGTACCATTTGGCAGGTTTAAAGGAAAGACTGTCACCATCTGGGAGATTATAAACTCTGAGTACTTTACAGAGGACCAGAAGAAAGATCTTATTCGTCAGTACAAAACAGGAAAGATTACAGTTGAAAAAATCATCAAAATCGTTCTCACTGTGGCTGAAGAAAAAGAGAAAAAGAATGAGCTTGCGTTTGACGGTTTGAGAGCACCTGTTCCTGCCACAAAACTATTTGAATCCAAAGTTATTGACAAAGACCTTTATAACAAACTGCAAAGAGGACAAGTGTCTGTAAAAGAAGTTTCAGAGATGGAGAATGTGAACAAAGCCTTAAAGGGTACTAACTGCATTGCAGGAGTAATTATTGAGTCCACCAAGCAAACAATGTCCTTTTATGATGCCATGAAAAGGGACATGATGAGACATGGGCCTGCTCTTAGCCTTTTAGAAGCGCAGGCTGCCACAGGATATGTTGTAGAACCTATTAAAAACAAAAAGCTCACAGTAGATGAAGCTGTCAAAGCAGGTGTTGTTGGTCCAGAGCTTCATGAAAAACTTCTGTCTGCAGAAAGAGCTGTCACAGGCTACAAAGATCCTTACACTGGAAAAACTGTTTCTCTTTTTGAAGCAATGAAGAAAGATCTGATCATGAAAGATCAGGGAATTCGACTCCTTGATGCACAGCTAGCAACAGGAGGCATAATCGATCCTGTTCAAAGTCATCGTATCCCACATGACATTGCCTGCTTAAGAGGTTGTCTTGATGATGCAACCCACAAGCGTTTGACCAGTCTATCTGATGATGTTAAAGGATACTTTGACCCAAACACACAGGAATATGTGACTTATATGCAGCTTTATAAAAGATGTGCTACTGACAAAAAGACTGGCCTTCAACTTCTTCCTTTGTCTGAGCAAGCCATCAATGCCAAGGAGGAGCTGAAGTATACTGAGGCCCAATCCAAAGATGCTATGTCTCTTTCAACCGTTGAAGTTCAGAGTGGACCTTTCAAAGGGAGAAAGGTTACCATATGGGAGCTCATCAACTCTGACTATCTCACTGAGGAGCAGAGGCTTGACTTAATAAGGCAATACAGATCTGGGAAAATAACAATTGAGAAGATTACAATGATTTTACTTGAAATTGTCAATGCAAAAGAGAATAAGAAACAAGATGAGGAGTGCTTTAAAGGGCTCAGAGCTCCAGTTCCAGCCAAGTCATTGTTTGACTCCAAAATCATTGACAAATCAACATATGATTTGCTGGAACAAGGTAAAAAGACTCCAAAACAGGTTAGCGAAAATAATTCAGTCAATAAATATCTCCAAGGCTCTGAAAGCATTGCTGGAGTTTACCTTGAACCTACAAAAGAGAAAGTTAGCATCTACCAAGCAATGAGAAAGAAATTCCTTAGACAGAACACAGGTATTGCCTTGCTTGAAGCTCAAGCTGCCACAGGTTTCATTGTGGATCCATCAAGAAATAAGTTTCTCACTGTGGATGATGCTGTTAAAGCAGGCCTTGTTGGTCCTGAGCTTCATGAGAAACTTCTCTCTGCTGAAAAAGCTGTCACTGGATATAAAGACCCATTCACAGGTAATAAGATTTCCCTACACCAAGCTATGGAGAAAGGCCTTATCCTAAAAGAACATGCCATGCCACTACTAGAGGCACAGTTGGCAACTGTTGGAATTATTGATCCAGTGAACAGTCATCGTATTCCTGTTGATATTGCAATCCAGAAAGGATATTTTAGCAAACAGCTAGCCAGTAGCATTGCTGAAAGCAAGTACTTCTCTGACCCTGCAACTGATGAGAACATATCATACAAACTGTTGAAAGACAAGTGTATGACAGACACTGATACTGGATTAAATCTGTTGAAACTGTCCAAACCACAGGCCCCAACAGTTGTGGAGAAGACTTACCTTTATAGTGAAGAACAAACCAAAAGTGATCTGTCCACCACCCAGATTGATCTACCCATTGAAGGTCAAGACTCTATGTCTCTTTGGGATATAATGAATTCAAATCTACTACCTGAGGAGCAGAGGGCCAAGCTTCTAGAGGATTATCGATCTGGCAATTTAACAAAAGAACGGATGATAATCATTATAATTGAGATTCTGGAGCAAAAAGAAATTGTAAGAGGGGGGAGCATCCAGAGCGACAGCACTAGAAGACGCCAAATCACCATTGAGGATCTCTATAATGCCCGTATCATTGACCTTGAGACCTACAACCTGTTGAAGATGGAGAAAAAGACTTTGCATGATGTAATGGAGATGCAGAGTGTTAAACATTACTTGTATGGAACTGGTAGTGTTGCTGGTGTGGTAACTGATTCAAATTCCAAGATAAGCCTTTATCAAGCAATGAAAAGAGGATTAATAAAACCAGAAATTGCAATTGATCTCTTAGAAGCTCAAGCATCCACTGGATTTATTATTGATCCAATCAGGAATGAGATGCTTACAGTAGATGAAGCAGTACGCAAAGGTGTGGTTGGCCCAGAAATTCATGACAAGCTTCTGTCTGCAGAGAGAGCAGTCACTGGCTATAAAGATCCATATAGTGGAAAGGTTATCTCTCTCTTCCAGGCAATGAAAAAGGACCTTGTTCCAGAGGACTATGCTCTAAAGCTGCTTGAAGCTCAGACAGCTACAGGTGGTATTATTGATCCAGAATTGAACTTCCACCTGCCAACAGACATTGCAACACAACGTGGATACATTAACAAAGAGACAACTGAAAAGCTGTCAGAGGTTAAAGGATATGTCGACCCGCTAACCGATGAAAAGGTCTCATATACCCAGCTTCTCAAAAGATGCAAAGTTGACAAGGATGGGATGTATCTACTGTCACTTACAGACAGAAGGTTGTTGCTTAAAGGTATTAGAAAAGATATTACAATAGAGGAGTTGCTCCTGTCAAAAGTTATTAATGAACAAACAGTTACTCAACTTAATGAAGGACAATTAACAGTGGAGGAGTTGAGCAGTCAATTGCGAAATTATCTTCAGGGTTCAAGCTGTATTGCCGGTGTGTATGTAGAGTCTACTAAAGACAGACTATCCATCTACCAAGCCATGAAAAAGAATATGATCAGGCCGGGTACTGCTTTTGAATTGTTGGAAGCTCAAGCAGCCACAGGTTATATCATTGACCCTATCAAGAACCTCAAGTTAACTGTAACCGAAGCCGTTAAGATGGGAATTGTGGGCCCAGAGTTTAAAGACAAGCTCTTGTCAGCTGAGAGAGCTGTGACTGGCTATAGGGATCCTTATACAGGCAAAATTATCTCACTGTTTCAGGCTATGAAAAAGGGCCTTATTTTGAGAGACCATGGAATTCGTCTTCTTGAGGCCCAGATTGCCACTGGAGGAATCATTGATCCTGAACAAAGTCACCGCTTGCCAGTTGAAGTGGCCTATAACCGAGGTTTTTTCGATGAGGAGATGAATGAGATCCTCAGTGACCCATCAGACGACACCAAGGGCTTCTTTGACCCAAACACAGAGGAAAATCTCACTTACCTGCAACTGATGGAGAGGTGTATTGTAGACCCAGACACAGGTCTTGTTCTCTTGCTTCTAAAGGAAAAGAAGCGTGAGAGAAAGACTTCTTCCAAATCCTCAGTTCGCAAACGCAGAGTTGTCATCGTAGATCCTGATTCAGGCAAAGAGATGTCTGTGTATGAAGCCTATCGCAAAGGGCTAATTGACCATCAGACATATCTTGAACTTTCAGAACAAGAATGTGAATGGGAAGAAATCACAATGACATCATCAGATGGGGTAGAAAAATCCATATTAATTGATAGAAGATCTGGTAATCAGTATGACATTGATGAAGCTATTGCAAGAGGCCTTATTGACCAGACTGCAATTGACCAATACCGCTCTGGCACTCTTTCAATCACAGAATTTGCTGATATGCTATCTGGAAACATAGGTGGTTTCCGTTCCCGATCTTCTTCCTTTGGATCCACTTCCTCTTTTCCAATGAGCCCTATACCTTCTATCAAAACTCCTGCAACTATATGGAATGATCCAACTGAGGAGACTGGTCCTGTGGCTGGAATCCTTGATACAGACAGCCTAGAAAAAGTTTCAGTAACTGAAGCCATGCATAGGAGCTTAGTGGATTCCATAACTGGCCAGAGACTGTTAGAGGCACAGGCCTGCACTGGTGGCATAATAGATCCAACTACAGGAGAAAAATTCACAGTTGCCGAAGCAACCGAGAAAGGGCTTGTAGATAAGATAATGGTTGATAGACTCAACCTAGCCCAGAAAGCTTTCAATGGATTTGAGGATCCTAGAACTAAAGTCAAAATGTCTGCTGCTCAGGCCCTTAAGAAAGGCTGGCTATATTATGAGGCAGGACAGCGTTTTCTTGAAGTGCAGTACCTCACTGGTGGCCTTATTGAACCAGGGACCGAGGGACGAATCTCTCTAGAAGAGGCAATCAGGAACGGTTCTATTGATGGGCGTACAGCCCAAAAGCTAAGAGATGTGAGTGCCTACACTAAATACCTTACCTGTCCTAAAACCAAACTAAAGATTTCCTACAAAGATGCCATGGACAGAAGCATGGTTGAGGAAGGTTGTGGCCTTAGGCTTCTTGAAGCTTCATCAACGTCCAGTAAAGGTCTTTACAGTCCCTACAATGTCAGTGGTGCTGCTTCTGCCTCTGGCTCTCGGTCTGGGTCCAGAACAGGCTCTAGGTCAGGTTCCAGAAGAGGAAGCTTTGATGCTACTGGTTCTGGATTCACCATGAACTTATCATCATCATCATATTCTTCCTCCAGTTATGGACGCAGATTTTAAAGGTGGAAACCAAAAAAGGACCTGCCACATGCCGTTCTGCAGCTTTCAAATCAAGAGCTCTCATATCAGCCCTGACTCTACACACTACAGTTACATAATACACAATAATGTTTAAGACATAAAAATAAAGTCTTTATTCTGCTTTGCATGTTTGATACTTCATAGACAAATGCATTCCATAAACTATGAGTATCTTTCTGGGTACAGTGCAGTTCCCTTTTTATGTAGTTTGGATGCTTAAAAACTTTAAATTGCCTGCTTAGCTTCAAAGTTATCTAATTTAGGTTTATTGCAGTTGTTGATCATTTCTGAGAGATTTCTTTTTTATGTACTACATTAGATTTCAGGAAACTTAAGAGGACTGCTAATTATATTTAGAATTTTGGAGAGATTTTTTAATCCAACATTACTGTATTGTATTTAATATTTCCTAAAGCATACATTTCTGTATATTACTTCAGATTTTTTTTTTTTGTGTGTGTGTGTGTGGGGGGGGGCTTCTTTCATGTTAAATGTATCAGAAAATGTACCCAGTGTGACAAGAAATGCCCATTAGTTGACCATTTATCTGTTTGTAAAGCTATTAGCCATTATTGCAAATAAAATTTGCACCTGGTTTCACAGCATGTGAAAATTAAAATCACCACACTTAACGTAAACACTAGGAGGAAAGAGTACCATATATCAAGTCACTATCTTTATCAGTTTTTGTTATGAAAGTCCATTTGTCATTTACTGGATCCAATACCTTTCCAAAGTCCTTTGCAAAACAACTCCTGGCTGCCAAGGCCCATATTTACTGTCAGTTCTCCAGTGGTGTGTTATCCAGTGAAGACTTAAGATGTCTCAATCCAGAAGACTTAAGTGTCTGATCCATTTCCCACTCATAACATCTGGGCAGATCTGGATGAAATTTTATACTGTAAGTTAAATTAATAAATAAATATATTGCAGCTGTTTTCTTACGACCACACTGTTTTCCTTTTATAGTTCTCTTTATTGTCTTCTGTTGTTCTTCTACATTCTTCTACCATTATGTTCTTTGGATAATCTACGTGTAGGTTATTCAGTTTAGTGCTGCCTCTTTTGTAGTCATCCTAAATGGCATGTCTAAAGGCTTTTCTTGACAGTTTTAAGCTACATAATCATTTTATTTGTGTTAATTATATTTTGTATATTCTGTCATGTTTATCGACAGAGGTCATCAGTTAATAGATGTGAACTTGATGATGCTGCTCATTTGGTCTTGGATTACGAGATTAATGATGCTCATCAGCAGCCCACTTCCTTACACATTAAGGTAATTCTGTAGATATACATTCACATTTGCGATTTCTCTATAATAGTTTGTGCATTGTATGCATGTTTGATACAGAGGATGTTTTTTAATTTCCTTTCATTCACTGTTTTGTTGGGTTTTTTTTTTGTTTTGTTGCTTCATAGAATATTTTTTAATGTTGCTTTTAGATTTTCACTGAGACGTTCCTCCTTCCATTGCATATGCCATTTGCATGAAGACACTAAAGGCTAGGGCTACCTTGAAGTTTGCCATGGATATCATACCAGGAACTGCCATTTTGGTGAACTGATCCTATAGTATTTTGGAATTCACATCAACTGGGAGAATGACTTTTGCAGCCTCTAAATCATGATGTTTTTGTTATAAGATGCATAATGCATTAGATGTGCATACCCCTTGTATTGTATTTTTTATAATACAGATCATTTTTATTAGTGTCACCAAATTTATTTTTTATTTTTAATTTTTCTGTGCCAAAACCTTTTTTATTTGGTGTTTGTCGTTTGTTGGCTTCTTTGTATAACTTTGCTTTTTTTCCAGTGTACTCTTCTTTTTTTTGAAAGTACTTTAAGTACTAGTTTTAGTTTATGTAAAATATTTGTTTTGCATGTTTGACTAACTTGCTATAAAGTGTTTTAAAAGATTAATAATAGAATTTTGAATGATTACAAATTTGGAAGATTTTATGAGTAAAAGATATATGAAATAATAACTGGTGGATAAACTGTTTTCCCATATTTTCATCAGATGGTGGAGAATGGAAACAGAATTTTCCAGGAAAAATTGCATATAAAATGACTATATTTTTAAGGCCTCTTTACACCACACAAGGATGATTTTTTTAACCAGCTGATGAACGATTAAACATTGACAGTCAAAATCCATTTGAATTTAAAGCTGCAATCTGTAACTTTTTGGTTAAAAAGTTATTAATCAAGTACTATATAACACTAAGTACATAAGATCTCCTTACCCTGTTACGCAAGGGTAAGTGTAAAATAATTATTTACAATTGAGCTGTCAGGTTCAGGTTACATAAAGTATGTAAAGTAACATGCAATTTTATGTTTCAAACAGAAATGGCAATAGAGAGGCAAAAGTTTTGGATTGCAGCTTTAAAATGGCAGATTATGTTCCGCTCATACAGAAGTATTAATAAAACTTTTTAGGTTGTCTTTAAAAGAGACAACCCTTTCAACTAAGTGAAGACTTCTCTCAACTACCTTCTTGTTTGAAGCATTTTTCTTTGCAAACTGTAAAGAAATATCAGGTCATCTACATTTTGCTTTGTGACTGTAAAACTGCAGTGCATGAGCTTATTATAATAAACAATGTTATCGTTCATTAGTGTGGATACATATTACAATCTAATCTTCTATATATGTCAACATATGACAAAACTAAAATTTTATTAAAAAAATGTTTTTGAAACAGATGTCTTCAAAAGTACATTAAGCTTTAGATGTATTGACCAGTACAAAACACTCTTAATCAGAGTTATCCAACATAATAATACAGGAAGAAAGTAGTTATTACATCTACCAGCAAGAGCTAAACCTAAAACCTAGATAAAACCTAACATGCCAAAAAGATAAACAATGTCTACACAAGTGTAATCTACAAACAAGAAATAGGATTCAGAGGCTGGTAATAAAGAGAGAAACTACATATTCAATATTCAGTGCCTACTGGTGGTAAAGTTGGATGATCAAATTGGTGGTAAAGTTGGATGATTATCAAACCGTCAACTCATCAAAATGTTATTCAATTGGAAACACTTTACAATGAGGTTAACATGAACTAACAATAAACAATGCCTATAGCATTTATTAATCTTAATGTTAATTTCAACATTTAATAACACATTTTCTAAATCAAAAGCTGCATCTGTTAACATTAGTTAATGCACAATAAACTAACTTCAACAAAACTTAAACTGTAACAAAAATCAAATAATGCTGGAAAAATATTTTGTTCATGTAGTTAGCGAACTGAACCTTATTGTAAAGTGTTTTACTAGTCTTTTAATATGAAATATTTCATATAAACATAAATGTTAATAACACATTTAAAAATGTGTGTGTGTGTGTCTCTTTGATGGCACACAGCACACCACACCTTTGTTTCAGGAAGCAGCTACACTAAAGGGAAGACAATATGGGTAAGCTAAGCATAGAATGTTAAAATCCTATGCATTTGTCAAACAATTTTTGTTAATTAAACATTTTCATCTGTTTGTGAGAAAGACAAAAGAACAACTTTTTTGTGTTTAGTACATTGTTGTTATGTAAACATACCCTCAGTATGGCTGTGATATGGCCACAATCAGAGGTCACAGTCAGCCATGATAAGATATAAAAGCTATGAGACTCGGCAATATGGCTATTGACAAGTATGATATTGCCTTTACCTTTAAACCAAATACAGTTTTTAAGCAATACCAAGTACGTTTCAAACTAAATTTTACCAGTGAGTTTAGTGCCCAAGTTGGATTTCTACAAGCAAAACCACACAACTTTGTCTGGTCTTACTATAAACTAACATTTTGACAATTCAAAAAACCCCTCCTTGCTTGACTCCGCTATTTACTCTGCACTGTTATATAGCCACTTCAGTCACAACATGTGGAGTAATACGGTGAGAAGTCACAGTAACGTTATATGTTACGTTATAGACAGTATATGGCCACTTTATTGAGAAGGGTATAACTGCAGCCTGTCTCCAGATAGAGGCGAGAACTCCAAAACCAATGGTGGATTTAGGTATGAGTAATATGAGCACCAGCCCAGGGTGGCATTTTGCTGGGGATGGCATGGGGCATCAGCGCACATAATTAATAAATAAATAAAACATGTGTGCTGATTTGCACAGCCACGTCAATGTAATGACACTGTGTGGGTCAGTTAACCAGCGGTCCATCCCAATTTGCCTACTTATACTAAAAGTATATACTGTTTTTATTATGGAAAAGTATATACATTTTAATGCATACCAGATTCCTGTTGGAGAAGACCTGAGGCGATGTTAGTAGGGTGAGTGGGAAAATTTTTAAATCATTTCAAATTGAAATGATGGATACAAACGATCTAAACCACCAGGAGTCCAATTTTGAAAAAAAAAGAGGAAAGAAGAGAAGAAACATGCAAAAGAATAGGCCATGACTTCCTCCCATTATCTGAGGCACTTAATGTAATGCCCACCCCTTTTGGAGGTCATGCCCACTTTTGGGGTTCATGCCTTCTTTTGGAGAGCTCCAGTCTGCAGTTATATCTATTTGACATTACTGGCTAGTTTTTGTCTTAAATTTACTGGATTTTAATTTATTGTTGGTAGAACTGTTACAGTATAAAAGCATGGCTGCTTATAGAGTTTAACAGCAATGGTCTTGTATGTTTTAATATATTTTCCAAGTAATCATTAATAAAAGTAATAGCTTACTATTCTGTTAAGCTGTATTGCACAATAACAGCCATCTTGCCAAGTTTGGTTCAAAAAAATATGGTTCAGACACTTAAAACTGATCAAGAAAATTACCCACAATTTATAAAAACAATAAAACAAAAACAGTTTTCCAACAATATATGACTTCAAGATTAATAGTTTCTCTTCTTAAATAGACCATATATTTTTCTTCAGGATAGAGGCGGAGGAGTGGAATGAGTGGCAGAGTGAGTTTAGAGGCCAGATCAGGACTTTGCGACACTGGCTGAAGGCCATGGAGAAGAAACTTCCTCCACTCCATCCCGCTGTGAGTTTTTCACACTCAGTAGGATTCAACAGTCTGAGAAGCAGAAATGCATTTCCTGTATTCAATTTAATGTAATCATTTTAATCATCCAGTACAAATTATGTTAATTTTAGCATCATTTGACAAAAATGTTTAATCTAAAATGTCAGAATTTCATAGTATTCGTTTCAGTTTATTAACCCCTGGCAAAGGCAAAACCTGAGGTTTCATGGTATCTGGTTTGACTCTATGGGAAACTACTTGTGACTTCTCTTTTTTGGTTAAAAACTTTCATCTCATGTCTATTATTTCACTATTATCTTCTGTTACACTTTACACAACAGCTCTTTGTTTCATTATTGAATATGTTTAAGCTTTCCACATGACTCTTTTGTGCTGTTGTTCATCCTATATTTAATGTGTCTCCACCCAATTTCTCCATCCATTAGTCTTGTGATGAAGTATGATATCTCATGTCGTATGACATCATACTGTAAAGAGATCATGTTACTTGAATTCCTTTTTGCCATGTTGCAAATAAGTGTCTGTGAATTTATGAAGGATTGACTGAAAAGGATTCTTGTTCTATGTAATAATTAGCTTTTATAATGTAATAATATTTTTTATAAATTATATTTTACTGTTTTAAATTTCAGTTTGATGGGATAAATTATGTTAAAATGTACCACTATAAACACATCCAGAATTTTTTTGTTGCGTTGTAATTGTGTGGGCTTGTTTAATAAAGGAAAAAACTCTGTGATGAGGAAAAAAGCTGATCAAAGGCGGCAATTTGAGGCTTGTAACACAATGTCCCCATGGTGCTTGGTAAGCATTCCTATCTAATATGCTCAAAGAATATGCTCGACCAAGAGCCATAAACCCTGGAGGCCTGGCCTATGAGAGACAGAACAGCTCCTCAGAGGAGAGATCTTTTGTGCTAAGAGTGGTTGAGGAGAGCGGATTGCAGATTTGTGTTGGGGCCCTGTACACACATGAGAGAGCTTTCTGAAAGCACATTAGACTCAGATGGGAGGGGCAGAAGCAAGAAAGAAACCCAGGATCTTACAGTGAGAGTTCTCCTAATCTATGCACAATGGAAAAGTTGAAACTCTTCTTCTGTTTTATCCCATCATGTCAAATTCTCTCATTAGCGAACATCACCAATAACTGAGCCATTTACTTCTGTTCTTTGTGGTGAAGGTTTATACTTATTGTCTGTAGAGAAGCATTAGGAGCATCATTTTTACATTTTTTGTAGAAAGTGAAGCTTACAGGCTGTCAGGGTGTTGCTACTGCAGTGTATGCAGTCACTAAGGCATTCCTCAGGTTTTTAATGCATTGCCTTTTGTCATGACTGGTTGCTAAGGACATTGCTATGTGGAAGCTAGGTGTTTGGGGTATCATTCATTGTTCATAGCACAAAAGGTGTGGGATGCTAACCTCTAATAATCTTTAATAAAAAATGATTGCAATATGTGAAAAATACTGATGTTTTCCTTATAAAATGAAACTAACTTTTATGAATATTGTGTTGAATTACTGTGACAGACTCATTTGATGTCTGAAGATGTAATCCAGCAATAAAAATTATGGACAATAATACAGCAATTTTCCAATTATGAATCAACAAAACCACAAAATTGACCTAAAAAACTATTGTACAAGCAGTACAACAGTGGCACTTTTAACTTCATTAACTAAATCTGATTGTTGTCCATAGGGCCTCATTCATAGTATTGTGGAAGCTACTCTAAAACTGCAGTTTGACATGTTACTCTATTCATTTCAGTTTTATTTATATAGCGCTTTTTACAATGTTACATTGCTTCAAAGCAGCTTTACAACTAAATACTGAGATAAATTCAAACATTAATAAATTGGAAATAAAAAAAATTACTTGACATTAACAACTTTGATTTTTTTTTCACTTTTTTTTGACAGTGACAGTGTATGTTACAAATTATTTAATAATTGTTAATGATGAATGTTTTAAGTAAAATATTTGGGGTTTAAAACAAGGTAATGCAATGCAGTTATAATTTCAGAGTTTTATTTTGAAAACTATCCAAAAATATAGACAATACCCAGACATAAATAAATGTATAAATGTGCATGCAGTTTAATATACAGTATGTATGGATCTCTAGAGATGTAGATTATAAATGTGAACTCTATTTTACAGGCACAAGAAAAACAAAAGTATAAAATTATAATATAATAATAATAATTATAATTAAAATACCGAAATACCATCAAAACCATACTTTACTACTTTACAAAACTCCTGCTTTACATTAGACGATCTCTTCTCAGTGAATCGTAAAGCTATAAGATGTGTGACATAACAATAGATGATGGTAATGAACAATTTTAGTTTGTAACCAAGTGAGAAAAACAGTGATGCTGCACTGCTTTAAGCATTGCTGGTTTTGCAGAATGCAAAGTGGAATGTTGCGCTATATGCTACTTACTGGAAAATGTATTTAGCTACTGGAAACGCAACACTGTTTTAAAAGTAACTGAGTTACTGTTAAGCTACTGAAAAATGTAGTTAACTTAGTAGCGTAAAGTATGTAGATACTCCCCAACATCATCCATTACGTCCCGCTAATGGTAAACTGTTGGGAAAGTCTTTGTGCGCTTTGTGTGCCAAGTCTGCATCTCAAAGGGGCCTTGCACACATAACCTGCAAAAAGGCTGATGATGGAGACGGGTGAAGGGTTATAGCACAGCATGGTCTCCATTTTTCTGGGTAGGCCTTTATAAAAGTGGGCAAACCTCAGATCCCTTCCTCCTGTGCTGTGCTGCTCACAGCAACAGCATCTCAAACTTTAGATTTGCATCAGTGTTGGAGAAACTGCTTTGGAACTGTAGCTTTCTGAGCAACAAGGTAAAGTATAAAAATTACAATCAATTTGCTTTATTGAAAAGGGAGTTAGCCACCCTACAGTTACTAATAAAGGTAGACATCTAAATTAAAGATGGTAGGGGGTAATATGAGATGGTAATATAAATAACTATGACATGAAACCCCACAACAAGTCCTGCTCCAGAGCAGGTTGGCTGTACAGCCAAGTTACCATGGCGAAGAACGCCATTAAAATATGCCTCTGAGCTTATTTGGCAAACAGATGTCTTGCAATTAATTATGACAGGATGCTGTTCGAACACAACCTCCACACCTGGGTCAGTAACAATCAGGGGTTTTGAATGACACACTGATCTCAATTAGGGTGACAGCATTAAACAGCTGAAATACAATAAAACAAATTTGTAGAATGAACAGATTTAACAATAGTTCACCAAATATTTTGCTATTTACATTTTGGGAATGGCACCCTTGAATTTTTCTTTTTAACTTTTCGTTAATCATGAGGCACAGCTTTCGGATGGTCCTCAACAACAGAGTGCGATATGTCCGCTGAGGTGCTAATTATGTACTGAAGGAGCCATTGTGTGTTATTTGATTTGAAAGGAGAAATGGTGGGGGAGGAGATCAGGTCTGTGAGATTAATCTACTTTAGGTCTCTCTGTGTAGGAAATCTCAGGGGAGCTGTGATCAGATTTGGCCACATCTGCAGCCCATTTGGCATTAAACTGATTCATCTGGTACCCTCTGAACATACAAACCACATTCATTTGATATATAAAGCAGGCTGCCAGGAATAATAATAGACGTGTGAGGTAAGTTATTACTGATATCAGAGCTATACAGTGCAGTGTAGACAATATAAAGTCATCATGCACATAAACTAAAAAATACACTTTTAACATTTATGCCTTTGAACATGTTGTGTGACTGTTTTGGAAATTAAGTGGCAAAATTCAATTTTCCTTCCTGAGTGAAGATTAATGGATGAGGTGTCTCTGTTAGACTGGGAATTTTTTGGCAGGAACGGCAGGTGCAAACATGGAGCACTGAAGACACTTTCTGTTTAATTGTCTTTTTGACCCAGATATCAGGAAATTACATTATTATTAACATAAAATATTTCAAAACTTTCGCTTTTATGCTACGTCATTTTTGTTTTATAAGGTTGCTTACTAAATGCAAACAAATATTGTGACAGTGCTCCTTGGATGTGTTACTGCAAATAACAGGGATTAAATGCAAACATAAAAAATATTTTTCTTATAAGCAAGGACAGTAATTGTTTTAATTTTCCTATTCTATTCTATTAGACCTATGCAAATTTTATGTCAACACATGCACCAGATTTTGTCAACACATGTACTGTCTTGTCTGTTCTAGTTGTTTGGCATTTTCTCTCAACTGAGTGAATTTTTAACATTGGGGTTGTATTAAAAATAGATTTATTAAATGTAATTAATTTTTTAATATAGGTGTACAAAATGTTTTTAATGTGTTTTAATAAAGTTTTAATTAAGATTATTTAATGATAAATTAGGAATAGACAACTTTACCAGACCAGCTGGCCCTCTATGTGAAAAAAATGTTTGTTTGGCGTGCCAGATCAAACAATGTTTAAAGGTATATACAATTTAAATAACAAATAGTTTAACATCAATTTAATAGAAAATAATATATCTGAACCTTAGAGGTAACAAATGTAATAAATACAAAAAAAACACCTCTAGGTATCTGAATTACACATTTAACCAAAAGTAGCCTACTACATCTGAATTCACCCTACACATTCACCAGGTAGAAAACTACAGAATTTCTGTCATGTGAGATAATCAAGCATTCAGATATGGTCTTCACATCCTCAGAATGATTATTCACTGCACTGGAAACAAGTCCCTTTTTGAGCCATAACTCAAGACAGACATTGATGGTTAAAAAGGTTAAATAAGGTTAAATAACCTGACCTTGTAGTATCACACCACTGAATTCACTTTCCCATGACAGTTTGGGTGACAGGCATTGTGCTGTTTCTGTTTTACTCCTTCACATCCCTTTGTCTATTTTATTTTACCGCCTGTCTCAGTAGGGGGATGGGCTGGGGTTAATAATTTAAGTGCTCTCGTTAGTGTAGCGGCTATGTCGTGCCCTCTTCTGCAGGTCCCTACTGAATTAGAAGGATGCAAATGGATGTGAGTAGTGAGCACTCTGCCTCTCTTCTGTGCTTTCATTTGCTTGCTCTACTCTTTCCACGGCCCTGTTAAGCTGCCCTTTAGTCTGGAGGGCGTAGTCCCCCTTCTAATGTGGGTGTGTGCACTATGATGTCTCATTCTGCCACAGTCTGTTATGCTCAAGGTCAAGGATTTTGAAGCCTCTCCCACATTTTCACGCTGTGCTCTGTGATCCTTTACCCTACCAGGTATTTCAAATCATTTTTCTGATCACATTCTGATCTACAGATTGTTTTAAAAAAGTATTGGTACAGGAGTACAGGAATAACTTGTATTCCCGTATATTATAAGAAATTATATAATTTGGTGGACTCAAAGTATTTGGACATTCAAGGCATACCTAAAATATAAAAATACACATTCAAACAAACACTGAGCTTTTTCAAGGTAATTTTTGTGTCATTACTGACATTAACTTTGGACACACTACATTAAGTTTGAGAAGTCTGAAAGTCACTTTTGAAATGTTTTGCCTGAAAAGTGCTCTGGAGCTGTCTCTTGAGCATTCATACATACATCTA
>JAZGTK010005189.1:0-22906 GCA_036877625.1 Ambastaia sidthimunki
GTTTTAGCCATTTGTGATGCATACTAATGTAATAAACAGCTGTAATCACTAACATAATGTCTCTGGTTGTAAAATGAACATTGTTTTACTGTGTTTTTCCAATCCAAACAGCTGAGTGGCAAAAGAGTCTTTCCACAACAGTAACTCCACCCAGTGTGATTGGTGAACAAACGTGTGTGTGTGTGTGTGTGTGTGTGTGTGTGTGTGTGTGTGTGTGTGTGTGAAGGTTTCGGGGTAGGGTGAAGGTTGGGCTAGAATATAATATAATTGTACAGTGTAGAAGTCATTATGTCTATAGAAATGTCCCAACAAAGCATTGAAACCTAACGTGTGTGAGAGAGAGAGGTTTTAACCACTAGAGGTCAATGTTGGACAAACATTGAGAACAGGTTTTCATATAAAACTTACAAAAGTTTTACTGTATCCTAACATCTTTATATCTGTTGTTTTTTTAAGTGTGATTTTAAGTTCTGTCCTTCAAACTGACTTACAGCTTTGAATGGTTTAAACATCAGATGAGATTAAAACTATCTTGGGGAGGTAGTCTTTGTACATAACCTTGCAGTGGCTTTTTTCCCCATTTCTCAAGCCTCCTGTTCTTGTTCAAATCCCTCACGGAATTCCAGGCATTCATGCAACAGTGTAGCTTTTTAATCCTCATGAAAGCTGGAATACTTTCCATGGGCTGAACAACTGAGAGATTTATAGTTACTGCTTCAATCTACACTCACTAAACCTTAACTTAACACTTAACTAGCTAAATCCAATGATGAATGTATTTTATCACTCATTCATTACTCAGTATATAACATATCAGTGTTCAACATGATCTGCTTACCTCACCCTGATTCACAATTATAAAGTTTATAATAGTTTTATAATTGGAGATGTCAGGTCTGTTTTCGTAGGAAATGTAAGTATTTAAACAAAAAAAGAAGATACGGCTACTATTATCACATGTTTGAGTGCTGTAAATGGTTTGTAGCTTTAAACAACTTCTTACAACAGTTGTTTACAAGTTAAACTTGTGTACGTTTAGTAAATAACTCCACAAGTAACCTGCAATGATATGCTTTAAATGTTTTTTTGTAAAAATCTTTAAGAGAATTATAAATTCAAAAGATAATTTGTATTGGTTACTATACTAATTCAGAAACTACTAGTTGTGGCGTTGAGATGCATGACGTCATACCACTGATAGGGGGCGCTAGTGGTTGGGTCGTTACATCACCAAGTTTATCTCCCCGTGAAAGCTCATTTGTTTCCTCTGTGTGTGTGTGTGTGTGTGTGTGTGTGTGTGTGTGTGTGTGTGTGTGTGTGTGTGTGTGAAGCAGGAGTGGCTGGTTTTCCTGCTGATAGTTACTGATGACAGGTACGAGTCACTTGTATTGTGAACTCTTTGCTGATGTGGATGTTGATCTACGGGGCTTTTTGGCTGCTGGTTCTAGCACAATGCACAATGGGGCAGAAATGCTGACACCCTACAAAAATGTCTTTATTTAGCAAATCTGAAACAACTCACTTTGACATGCCTGGTTTCCCCTCCCCTCATCCTTCCAAACAGACAGAGAAAGAGGGAAATATCGTTTTACAGACAGACTTTTCCATCTGTCATGTTAACACTTCTGATTTCTGGCACATTTTTTGTCTGTCGGTTTGATTTTAATGTCCACACACACATTACTCAAATCAAGTTCAGATTACAGTCCAGTGATCAGATTTAATACCTGTTATGCTAAAATGTTTGCAAATACATAAGAACATAATACAACACGCTAATGTGTCATTGTTGTATTTTTTTAGTATAATTTGGAAGCACTTTATAAAAACGTTTTTATAAAAAACTGACATAGAAAAGTGTTTTTTTTTTAATGTAATGGTGCTAATAAAACGTTTAAAGAAATGTTGCTTAATTCATTAGCTTGCAAATTAATCATTCGCATTCCTTTAAGATTGTTCAATACAGTACAAACCTGTTCATCTGCTCAGATCTTCATTGAAAGAAAAGTTTATGTATAGACACAAAACCTCATTGTTTCAAACACCTGATTAAACTTGTATGATCACTAATGATGAGATCAGGTGACCAGATACAGTAGCTGCTTTTGTTTTTCTTTGTCTGTGAATCAGATCTCAAATGTGCAACACCTGTCTGACACATTTTTAAACATTACTGAGACATTTATGACTTTTCAAGGTGTGTTGTTGCTAGCTTTAGCATGATGTTAGTCCACCTGAGTTAGTCAACATGCTGTGTTTTCTGCCAGATTTAGCATGCAAAAACTGCAACTATTGCATTCAAAGCAACCAGTGTGTTTTTCTGTTGAACAAGCACATAATCTTGGTACTTGAAGTGCGTCTCGCTGCACCCTTCAGTCTGAACATACTAGCACACTATTAATACTAACAAAGGATGTGGAGTACAAGTATGTGAAATGGGACAGACTTTGCGTCAGATAGGCAGACAAAGAAAATATAAGGGATCGTGCGTGATGCGTTAAAGACGGGATTTTCTGCAGAGTGAGAGGTGTCAGGGTCAGGACTGTAAGACAAAAACTGTGACAAAACTAACATGAATTATTCATTTCCTCTTTGTCTCATGCTTCTCTTCACAGCTCACAATCCTGACAGCTTTATTCCAGCTCGGTCTGGAGACGAGAGTGTCGTTTTCCGCACCTTCTACTTCCCAAAATGGCCTTTTAATTAGGCTGACAAATTACAGTCGACGTTCACTGCAGCGATTGGGAAAAGGAACTGTGGGAAATTTGTGTTCCTCATGCTTTTGTCTGCTGACTGTAAAGAGATGTAGAAGCCTGTGGGAACCTTTTATTCAAGCAAAAATCTAAAGTGCCACCATTAGCATCTTCTAAAAGTATCAGACTCGCTTTTAACTTGGCTATTATATCACAGCATTTGTAAAGAAGCAATTTTGAAGATAGATTGACACTGTTTTATAATGTATTGATTATTGATCATGTTTAATATATTTCACGTGTTGATCACCAGGTAAGCGGATGACAATATTTTTGGTGAACATTTCTACTGAAAAATTCATTCTGACTGCAAAAATATGCATTTGAACATTGTGTAGACTGCTTCTTCTGCATCATAAATATTTTTGGTGTGCAACACCACTTGTGCTGTAGACTTACATCAAAAATGTGTCTCCACAGGAAATAAAGTCAGACATATGAATTCAAAACGGTAAATCGGTACAGTTTTATTAATCATTGCTTGTTCAGTAAAACCAATCAGATGTTTGGATGTAAACCTCCAAAAAAACATGGAGTGTGTTTTTGTGAGCGCGTTTACAGCATGTGGGCAGCAACTCGCTCAGCTGCAGATGCAGAAGTTGCACCGGTTGCCATGGCAAATGCAATTAACAGATGCAACTTCAAGGCATCTGTTTGTCACCCAGCTCATGAATCGTCCCCCCTCATGTTTATTGCTCCGTTTAAACTGGTGGTCTTGTTCGGCTGAAAGCAAGAGACACAATGCCTTGTTCGTTCCGCGTAAACCGAATGATATCAGCGCTCAGCAGCCTCTCGTAAAAACGCAACAACGGCGTGTCGTTTTTCTGCGGACGGCTAATCAGATGCAGAGACGTCTGCCACTTCACAGACACAGAGCCTCAATGAGGAAGCTTTCCTCATTGCCAAGCCATCGCCACGGAAACGGCATTCCGTGCCAGAGCGCATCCTCGGGGACTGACGGCGACTGCCCACTGCTTCTCTCTGCTCTGAATAAGTGGGTTGACAAGGAGCTGGGAGACCAGACGATGCCCCTGTATACGTCCTTTGGCTCTGTGGGCTCAGAGGCTGCTGCAGTCTCACTCTAAAGCCGCACTAATATCAAACACAGCTGTGCCGGCAGAAAGCTATTACAGGCCAGAAGCTGCCAACTTGTGTCTTTACTGGAGTGCTGCTGCAATTTGGTGACCATTTGGTTGTTAGCTTAGGAAGTCTGCGCGACCTTACCTCAACCCTGAAGGTTTTTGCATTTAATCAGCCTTGAAAATGTAATCGGATGCTAACATTGACAGGACAAATTAGTTAATGGCTTTAAATCACAGAAATAAATGTAAGTTAATTGTCCTACTGGTGATTTCTTTGCCTAAATGCGTTTTACAAAAAGGTAGTTAACAAATGAAACTTGCCCCCTCAATACTGTAGATTTTAGGTTAAAATGTATTTCAGTAAATATTGTACCAGGCTGTGAACTCAGTTTTGTGTATGTGTACTGTGTAACGTGATGTACTGAAACTAAAAACAGAATTTGAAAATAGGTACGACATTTTCATTTATGGTTTTGATTCCCCTTCATGTAAACCAATCAGCTTCCAGAGAAGCCCTTTAATTAGCATATCATCATTATGATTATTCTTTGAGTTTTTTGTGTCTTTAGAATGTGTGATACACTTATCATCTTGAAACATCCTCCTGCTACATTAATACGCCTAGAATAGCTCGCTGTAAGACATTTTCACACACCCTGCCAAATCGGTTTAGTTTTAGTCATTATTATTGTCTCTGCTGTTATATTTCTGGTGTTGTTACGTTTGGCCCAGGATAAACATTTTTGGATTTTAATTTGTCCTAGATTCTTTATATACTTAATATATTGTTTATGTGTGTTGTTTTTCATAACTCAACCGCAGTTGTATAGCATAAAAATTTAAAACATTACTAATGGATAAACAGAACCTACAGTTTTCATTATCATTACTGTCTCTATCATTTAACATTTATTCATTTGAACGACGCTTAAAAGCGACTTACAGTAAATTCAAGGTATACCTTTTTTTTTAATCAGTACTTGTGTTCCCTGGGATCGAACCCACAACCTTTGCTTTGTTAACGCAGTGCTCTACCAGTTGAGCTACAGGAACAGCTTTCATCAGTGTGTGCAGTGTGATGGGAATATTCATCATTATCACTGGGATGTTTTTGCCTTTATGGAACAGCTGTGTAAACTTTATGATTTCCCGACAGCACACGGGAGCCACTCCCAAAATGAAGACGAATTCTGTGATGGAAAGTCAGCAGTACATTATTTTTCAAGACACAGCACACCAGGGGACTCAACACCTGACAAACACGTTGCTAAAGCCGGTGAAAACCACTAAACTGTCATATTGCTGTCAACTGAAACGGAAAGAAACTGTAATTACAGCGCTGTGGAATATGCTGACCGCGCCAAACGCGTCAAAACATTCCTCACAGTGTAAAATACAGTGAACAAGCTTATCAGCCCAACAACTTTAGGTTATAAGAACGTTTCCATTAAGTAATAAAAACGTTATTTTGAAAGTTCAAAACGTCCCACTAACAACTTAAGAATAATGATTTTGTTTTTGAACGTTAAAAAGGTTCTTCTGCAAGAACATTTCTTGATAACTTTTAGAGAGCATTAGCCAACGTTCAGAGAACGTTCCCTGTTAGCCGGGTATTCTGCATGTTTCTCTGATCAGAGTCATTTCTTTACAACAGAGCTTGTTTCTCTCACCATATGTGAGATTCCGGCTGTTCTGTCTCGCTGAAAACTCAAAGTATTTGTGCAGAGCAGAAGTGCACATGCTGGTAATTTAATTAGTCTCGTTGGGTTTGAGTTCAATGGTTTGCAGATGGCTGAGTGGATCAGTGAGAGAAAACTGAAATGTTCCACTTGTTTCTTATTTTGTGTCCATTTAAACACTTTTGTCTCTCTGTGAGACATCCCCAGCTAACCTTTCCTAACATTTAACTGGTAGAGCATGAACAAAGTAATGCCAAGGTCACAGGTTCCATTTCCAGAAAACATGTGAACTGATTAAACTGAAATTGCAAGTAATTTTGGGTAAAAGCACCTGCCAAATAAATAAATAACCTTAAAGCAAATTGAAATAATGCTAATAAAAGGGTATTTTATTAAAGACAGTGTCTGTGCAGGGCTGTGCAAAGTCCCCGCACATCCTGATAGCAATCGCAATCACTAAGTGGTCTAAATATATTCATATGTATTTATATCTTTTGTGAAGGGTGCAGGACCATCAAATCTTCATCCAATCGTTGCATTCAGGCAGATGGATGTCCTGCTTGCCCGTGTATTTGCATACCTCTGCTTACTACTGGAGGAGGTGTGGCTTTGGAAAGCTCTCTCACGGGAGGACGGTGTGTTATGCGTTTACAGCTAGCGTGCCGTTGCTAGCCTCTCTGAAATCAGCGAACTCACCTGGATGATATTCTTAACATCTCATGTCTGTTGATTACTTGCCTTATTAATGTCTTCAGATCAGTCATTGGTGTTTAATTGTCTGCATGATGGAAGGGAGCAGGATGCAGCCCTTCCATCACCTTCCTTCCCCCTCCAGCACTAACATTCCTCTGGTTTTATTGCTAGCACACAGATGATGAGTTTTGCTAGTATGTTCTGCACCATATAATAACTGTTCTTATCACAGAATCACGCTGCAGATATGAAGATTTGCCAAGTGCTTTCAGATGTCAGTAAAATTACATTTCGTAGCTCATTGTTAAATCTAGGCTTTAAAGTAAGTGTGTGTTTGTGTGTGTGTGTTTGTGTGTGTGTGTGTGTGTGTGTGTGTGTGGAAGAGGGAGATAAAATGAAACCGGCATTTAAAAAAAGCCCCAGACCGCAGCAGGAAACCATATCACTCCGTCTCTCACCCACTTCCTGTTTCTACCACAGATATCACAACTCCAGACACACAGTGATTTTCTTATTGTTACCCTTGACCTCACATCACCGCTGAAATGGAGGAGGAATATTATTGTAAGTTATGGGAATTTGAGATAAATATAAAGGTTGGTAACTAAAAAAAATCTCTTATGAAACGGTTGCTTGGGCAACAATCTGGGCCAGATGCACATTTTTCACTGCAGGTAAATTCAATGTTTGTTCCATGAGATAAAATAGCAGTAAATCTATGGTTCTCTCTCTCTCTCTCTCTCTCTCTTTAAATATTTTCAACCAGCTAACCTGATGTCAGCAAAAAACAAACTCAAGAGGTCAGGGATTTGGCTGGTTAACATGGCCCTTGTTGGAAGCTACCACATTTCATTAACTACAGTATTTCATTACATTATTGTAGACGCTTTGCCAGTGAGTTTTTGAAAGGGGACTCTTAAATTTAAAGAAAAAAGAGACATACTGCCTTTATGTCTCAACGATTTTTGTCATGTGACATTTATGGCTCAGCTGATTGGCTTGTAACCTCTGTGGTCACTGATGCCCATGCACCAGCCGAACATCTGTTATTGAGTATGCTAATGAGAATGCTAATGAATAGGTTTTCTGCTGTTGAAATGCATAAAATGATTCACAGGTAGCTTCGTTTTCTGATTGGCCAAAAGGTTTGGGCCACTCCCCCAACTCTTTTTGTTCCTAACAGCATCTTAGGCTTTGTGATTTTTCAGAACAACTTCAGTTTCAGTGTCACCTGTCAAATAAATCGCTTACAACACCTTTTATAGGATCTTCTCATTTGTGCTTTCTCAGATTCCACCTTCCCAGGATTTGCATCGATATAAAATAAGATGGACTGAGGTGGAGAAAGTTGCCACAAAAGATGCTGACCCACAACACACTCACTGTTAGACAGCAAATGATGATTTATTTTCTGCTCTGTCTTGTCATTTACTTTCCTGTCAAACGGACAATTGATGTCTGACTCTCCAGACCACCAAGTGCGGCGGTAGACAGAATCTTTCTATAGCTTTCCAAATAAAACTAGACAGCATGTAAATCAGTCCTGTTTTATATATTGATTCCTTTAAATGCTGTGCATAAAATGACCTCACTTTTACCCACAAACCACACTGTGTTGTGTTAACATGCTACCCACATTTAGTTTAGAAATAGAAGTGTAATAAGAAACCCAGACTAACGTCTGTGTTGCTAGCCAGTACAAAACTAAAATCAGAGTTAGTTATGTTTAATAAAACCTTTATGTCTCCTAATGTTATGTAACTTATGTCTATAACATAAACGGTGCGGGTCAAGTTACGTGCCAAAGTTTAATAGGTTTAATAGAACAACTCTAGACTGAAATAACTTAGCAAGCAAAACTAACATAAAACAGCTTATTTAGACCCATCATATCATCTTGTATTGAAATAAATTCAGTTTGGGCACACAGAGCTATGTGGTAATGTAACAGGCTCATATTGAATTAGTTTAACAGTAACTTAAAGCTTCATTGAGCTGGTTGTGTCTCAATATGCAGATGTGAACAGCTGGTCTTCCACGTCTGTTGTGATGCCCTATGTGACCCTTAAATGAAAAACAAAATGAGAATTACTGGACACTTGAATCATATTTATACATAAATATGTAACATGTTAGAGTAAACAAATACGACTGTTGTGAATTATAAACGAAAACATAAATATTTGTGCATGCTTTGGCGGAAAATGAGTGTCCATGTTTTTGTATTTGTTTGTCTTGCCACCTGACATGTAGTTTTATGATTAATTTGCTATTGCGTTGTTTATGAACCGTTCTGCAAATGCATTCTTGAAAAATAACGCATTCATTAAAGCATTATTAAAGCACGAGATCGAGACACACCAGCGCCTGGCACGAGAAGTTTCTTTCATTGTGTGTTCTCGTGCGCGCTCCCGTCAGCGTTTCTCTCACCGTTCCAGTCTGTCCCACCGCCGGGAGCGCGCACGGAGCGCGATAAGACAAGCGAAAGCCGGGAACGCGGAAACAGTAGAAGCGGTGGACGAGAGCGGAGGCGCGTTAACCGGCGACGCTCAGCACGCAAACCGCGTTTAAAATCCACACGCTGGGTGTAACGCGTTTACTTTCATTTCGAGGGCGTCGGATAAAAAGCGGATAGAGGATTTTTAAGCAGAAGCGGTCGAGGATTTGACAATGTCTGGGAGCCGAGAGGAGGAGCGGCGGAAACTCGCCGACATCATCAACCACTGGAACGCCAACCGGCTCGACCTGTTCGAGATCAGCCAGCCGACCGAGGTGAGTCCGCGGAGCCGTGAACGAGCGCAGGCCGCGGCGCACGCACTCCCGCCTGGCTGCGCGATCCGTTCCCTTGCGTGCGAGATATCACTGTAGTGCCAAAACGACCAGAAACGTAACGTAAACGATCTTGTAGCGAATATGTAAATCACGTTTTGATCGGACCGGTCCTTGAATGACGTTATGTGTCGAGGTGGATAGATAAATAAATAGCGGATCGATGTGCCGCAGCTGTCATATCAGACACGTTTAAACGATTCATTGTCGCTGTTCAACATAAAACGTTTGTTGTTTGTGATTTATCGAGATGCATGTAGTGTAGCAGGGAAACATGCATGCACGGGTGTCAGATTAGATCAGACCAGCTGCATCAAAATGCTAAATGTTATTGCACGGTGTTGTAGGTGATATTTGTGATTATCACGGATATGAACTGGTTGATCAGTATGTGATTATTACAGCGTGCAAAGCCGTGCTAACAGGAGCTGGTTGACAACATAGCGGTCATTAAAGTAGATGGACCTTAAACCTTATTGTACTGGTATGAAAATTGCGTTTTGGTATGCATTGCGTTAAATGTTGTGTTTTATTTATTTAACACGCAAGGTGTCATTGCATTTCATGCGTGGCTCGGGCACTCTGGTGCATGAAGATTTTTGCCTGAATATTTGATCGGTTAGATGCATCTAGTAAACAATCAATGCGGTGTTTAAACGCGCTTTATTTCCAGCATCCGTGCATTCGCTGTGTGTCTTTAGCACCTGCGGTTGCATTGGAGTGCGAGCGTGTTTGCAAGGGATTTTGCGTTTTTAGGCGGGCAGTGCATGAATGCATGGAATGATGGGGGTTGGGGGTAAACCATTAGGTCGGGGGTCTTCCCTGCTGATTTACTGGAAGACCCTATAGACTCTTAGAAGCTCCACTGGCCCTTAATAATTCATGCATAAGAGATATCGAGGCCCCGGTGGCACCTGCCGATGTGACAAATGTTTGTTTGTTTTGTTCTGGAGCACCGAGAGAGGGAGATTAGGAAGTGGACAATGCATAACAAAACCCCCGAATACCCCATTAAGACGATGAACTCATAAGATCAGCAAGAGAAGCCGGTGATGACGTAATGGCGATGACGTAAACCGGTTCGGACAGCCTGGTTCGGGTGCGTGCATGAAAACGTGTATGTCTGTGGGATTTCTGCATAAAGATCTAGTGTTGAAACGGATTAAGCTAAATAGTCTGAATGCTATTGTACCTCTGTCCTGTCTTTCATAGCAGGCCGTGAATGGACATTGTTTGCTTTTTTGTCATTTTTAATATCACTGTTTTGGGATTTGGTTACTAGGAATTGTGTTGATCCTTTGGAGAATGTTTGTATCAGGACTAACCTAAAATGGTCTCACACGTTAAATAAATAAATGGGTGTTTAACTAGCTTGTTTGTTTATTGTGTGCATAATTTATCAGCTTGGTTTTGTAGTAGGGATTGTTTGTACAACCTTTTATGTTAGAATATTTGTAAGTATTGTGTTTAGACTTAAAGTATTTTAGCTGTGATTTACAGTAAAATGCATTTTGTGCCTCAAGCGTAAATGCTTTTCAAAACGATTTTTACTGAGTATTAAACCAAGTTATAAATTGTTTTACTCTTCTGTCCTGTGTTGATCGTGACAAACTGAACAGTCTTTTGGGAGGTGAAGTTTTTGGAAAGT
This sequence comes from Ambastaia sidthimunki, assembly GCA_036877625.1. NCBI lineage: Eukaryota > Metazoa > Chordata > Actinopteri > Cypriniformes > Botiidae > Ambastaia > Ambastaia sidthimunki. Next base: position 10,685 of record JAZGTK010005189.1, read on the forward strand.
AAAGTTTGTTATAATTTCCTGACTTTCCATTTGTGTCTTGTCCACCAAAACAGTTTTGAGGCGCTAACCGTCCCCACCCAATCGAAACCTTGTGGAAACATCCCATGTGTCCCCACACTGGCCAAAACTTCCACTGTGACATCCGTTTTCACAAGTGTTGGATGCCTGTTTCAGCTGTTAAGTTCAGTTGGTTAAGTGGTTTGGTGGCTATACCTATTTTAGTAAACGTTTGGTGGATTGTGGTCCAGCTAGCGTATTTTACTAGGAATGTGCCCAGTTCCGGGTAAAGGTAATGTTAAAACTGCAATCAATCAGACTTTCCCATGGTTAGTATTATTGTTTAACCTGATTAACCCGTTCACATCAGATGTATTCAGTGTCACTCGTGGACATGGGGAAATAGTTTATGTACACAGACTTGCTTATCAGCTTGGATAGTTGATGGATAAATTGAAAAATGCCATTTTGGTTGCCATGTATTTTTTTTACGTTTCATGTATCTTGAGATTAGTAGTGTTTACTTAAAAACTAAAGATGATTGTCAACATGTATGATTATTATTTTTTTAAATGTTCACACGTGAAGCTGCATTTGAACTTTTAATTCTGATTTCTCAGGGCATCGACTTTCATGTCTCTGTATTTAATGAAGAGCATAACCCCAGAAGAAGAAATGGCATTTTAGAAGCGATGAGGCTTGTCACCTCACCGTTTTGTGCCTCTGAGGAAAATCATCTCCATGGTGATTTTTCTGCCTTTAATTTGCAGGCGGATCATGATTTTTTTTTACTGTTGTGAGGCATCTACTGCTTTATTTGAGTAGTTTAGTTCACATTAGAGCTGACAAAACCTCACACGTTAGCATGACTGAAGACACATTGGCAAGCCGTGATTTGCAGCTTGCTAGTCAGTGGGTAATATTTATATTTAGTATAAACAGTGTATGATGTACTATCCTTAAGGTATTTTATTGGGTATAATTTTCTGTGTTTACATGCATACAAGACGAGTTGTCAGTATATTTGGTTTGTTTTACTAGATAAGATGTTTAATTTTTAACTTTTAGGTGTACATGACCTCAGCGCTAATAGAGAGACTAAAAGCCACACAGCTTAAATTTTAATTTTGTCTATTTAAAATGTTACAGTTTAGCCATTTCCTAGATCTTTTGGGACTTCTCATCTGTTCCAGAATCATTCGACGTTCATTTATTATTCAGAATTGTTATAAGGGGTTTATGAATCTTAGTCAGTTGCTGCAGGAATTTAAATCTTTCAGGTTTTGTGAAAGGTTTTCGTCAACGGTGCGATTGATTTTTTTTTTTGTGAACCTGCAGCCGTTGGTGGAGCTCGTGCAAAGGGCTGCGTGTTAAATCATAACAAGCGAACTCACGTGGTGCAGTGGGTGGGGTTCCTATCGGAATGATTGTATTCCACTCTTATGCCTTTCCTGCTCGTACAGCGACTGCATTCCACTCACATGCACGTGTGCTTCACCCTCCCTTGTGCAAGAGAGCTCAGAGCCTTTCTTTTCCCAGCTACAGGCCGAGAACTGGTGTGTCAAGTTCAGCATACGTTATATATTAAATGTCAAAACGTTATTCTTAAGTTGTAAGTGTAACATTTCAAAAACGTTACAGAATTAAAAGGTTTAATAGCATTCTTATAAGCAAGCAATAACGTTAATACAGTGTTTAAAAAAAGTTTTGAGCATTCCTAGAACTTTCAAAAATATTTTTGTTTTTTTTGTCACTTAATAGAAATGTTAGTAAAATGTTCTCACAACCTAAAATTGTTAGCTGGGGTGCATGACTAACATCAGGGTCACATTTGGGGTATGAAATGCACTAAACTTAGTAAATCAGAGACAGTGTGTTATTTTAAAGTGTTTGTTGCTGGAGACATTTTATCCAGGTAGCATTAGATCAAGGTACCTAAATTTTCTTCATCCATGTAGCAGCTCTGATCCGCTTGTTTCCTCTTGTGATTCTGTGGTCCGAGCACACAAACGCTTCATTGTCACTGTACTGAATGGCCGTCGTTACACTTGATGGATGCCCTGTGAAGGGGAGGTCTAATCCCAGCCCTGCCCTTGGCCTGTCAGTCTTTATTAATCTCCCGGGAGGCCCCGATGGTCAGTCAGTGGACGCTCCAGGCCTGACCTGATTGGCTGCTTCTCGCTCTAACAAACACCCTTTGTGTGCAGTCCCAGTATCTGTGTGTGTGTTTGTGTGTGTGTGTAGTCATACACAGGTGACCTTATGGGATCAACAGTTTTCTAATAAATGTTTTTTATTAATTCATTATTCTCCAAAGTCAATGAATTTTTTACAATAATAATAATGGGTGTCAAATACCAGATTTTGTTGCAGAACATTTTCAAATCACTGAAAATTCCACCCTTGGTTTTGCTTTGAATGCTTAGTGTTGAGAAATCAGACCTCTTTCTGAAGTGCAGAAATGTCCCCCAAAGCTTTGCCAAATATTTCATGGTGTGCTGCACATTTTGGAATGAATGTTCTGTTGTTACACAAAGCGTGTGTGTCCTTCATGAGCGTGAAACTTGGGAGGTGTCTGCTCCAAGTTCTTTAAACTGTTTTTTAGTTTTCTCTTCTGTGTTTTAGAACCAGCCAGTGCCAAAAATGCTGTGGAGGTACCATGATACAGTGGTATGTGGAATATAAAATGTGTTGTCATGCCCTTGTCAAGGATATTTTAATACAGATTAAGGTTTAATCCAAATATAATTAAAGTAAAATGTAATGTTGGCAGGATTAGTTGATGTTTTAAATGAGTAGCTGGTAGGTGAAGCCTTTTTCCCCACATGATGAAGAAAAACGGAGCAAGCGGGATTGTGAGAACTGAAATTCCATGTTTGAGACGGGAACATCGTTTGGAATGTTCCACACTTTCAACTCATTAGTTCTAAGTGTCCTCACTCGGTCAGAAGAGTGTGCGTTCACAACCTTTGTGTGGGTTCATTCATGCTCTATATGACCCTGTTTGTGGTTGTTGTATGTTTTTGGGGAAACTGAAGTTTAGTGTTCTCGTCGATAGTTGGACACAATAGAGCTTTACATTTCGTTATACAAAGGAATGTTGCATCATGCAATGTGTGGCTGATAATAGCTCTTGGTATTAACATAAAAGTTCATGGTACCAAGTAACTGCATTATTGCTTTGGCTCTGTTTCAGTGCAGTTTTTTTCTTTCTTCCAAACACAATCGGGCCGTATCGTACTGCCAGATTTCACTGTTGTTTAGTTTTTGTTGAGCACTGAAAACGTCCTGTTTCAGATGTTTTGTAACTCCAAAACAAAACAGCAGAAAATTTCACTAACATTTTTGTCTATTTAACTATTTAGCGTTTGATACTGCATTAGATATAGTTTGGCATCTGAACATGGCTCACACGAAATCAGTTGCTTACAAAATCTTATACGGCACATTTCTCTTGCATGTTTGTTTATTTTAGTTTTAGTTTAGTAAATTTTTTGGCTAATTTGATGAAACATCACTGCTCTGTTATTTGCATTCCACAAAATCCTGCAACACCATCCACAAAATCTGCACAAGTTCACAGATTTCGTCATACGAGCACAGAAAACTCACTTGTAATCTCTGCTGAATTACAGGAGCCGTGTTGGGCTGCAGAGAGGGGTTGAGGAAAATGACCACAGCATCAAGCCTCTGTTTGTGTTGGACAGAGGAGATAAGCACGGCCATCGTGTAAATGTGTGTGTGCTGGCCTTAAGATAACAGTGGAATGAGGGTTCAGCAAAGGCCCTCTGCTCTCACGGGACGGAGAACCGGGCCGACCCAGCTAGCTACTCGCTGTCTGAGAGCGCTCTGCTAAATCACAGCCCAGGAAACATGTAATGATGGTTCAGGCTGGTGCAGAACCACCACAGGGCCCAGAGAGGATGTTCTGTTTCCTGATCGTTTGACTTTTGTGACTGATCAGGACATGAATGTCTTTATCTTCATCTCATATCTAAACGTAATAATTATGTTAATTCATTATTAATTTAGTATCTACAGTGTTTCATTGTTGTTTATATTATGCATGAAAGTTTTTTTCTGTTGGCTAGTTTAAAACTAAGGAAAAGCCCTTTGAACCATCTGGCCCCTGTACAGGGAAAAAATATTTGTTAATTTTTAATATGGTCCTTAAATGTTTCTCAGGGCTTTTCTTTCATTTGTGTTATTGTGCTATTAAGCTTTTTTATGGTTTCATATAAACTTTATTTAGACTTGTGTTAGTGCTTAAGCAGAATTTCTGTTTAGTCCATAACGGCCACCAAAAGGCCAGTAAACTCTGTTAGCTTGTGTGTTAGCCTGTTATCCATTTCGTGGTCTGAAATTGAGCCCAAACATGCAGATATGTTTCTCATCACTCTACAGGCCCTACCTGAGCTTAGCAAGTGCTTTTTTTGGCAATTATTTGGGCCTTTCCGTTGTAGCTCTCCACCCTGTCAGGGCCTCAGTCCGGGGGACATTGCCTACCGAGAGCAATAATATTGTAACAAGCAGACAATGCATGTATTTGAGATGACCTCTGCAGGGGAAACCGTCCAAATACAACACCGGCCCTCTGATGTTTATTGAGCTAGACAGTGACTCGGGCCCCTGAGAACCTCTTCAACATAAAAGCGGCTCCTGCCGGCACAGATGTCTGGACTTCATCTGTTTCCGAAACCTGCTTACTTTGATCACCCGCTTACTTTGATACGTTTCTGTGAGAACGACGGGCACAATATCTTAGTCTGCGGTGCAGGGAAAGACGAGGGCGGGTGGCTCGCTGTCTCGGCCTGTGCGTGGCGGTTTAGGTGTGGGGATGTGGTTGGGTCTCAGGTGGCTCGATATCTGATGGTGTTCCGTACGCTGTCTGGTTCTGGTGGGTGGTGCGGTGCTTGGCACGAATCTGGGGGGAAATCCTGAACAAAAATGATTTCCATATGGGATGAGAACGTCTGGCTTTCACACTCGAGCCGGGGAAGAGGTGTCAGACTTGTTTTTCAGAACTGGGATGCGTTTGTTAAGAGTGGATTTTGTTTATAAACTATTTAAAGTAATCCGCGGGCACACCCTCGCCGCCTGGCTTCAATTTCTCTGTTTAGTCATCTCGCCTATTCACAGAAGGAGTAGCAAGAGACGTCCTGGTGTGTGGCCGTAATGAAAGTTTAAACAGGGCTAGAGTTTCACTCCTCCACAAAGTTTCACCGTTTAGTCACATACCCGGTGTTAATGTTGCATCAGCGGGTCGTCAGAATGAAAAAACACAGATGTGCCGTGAAAACAAAACATTGAAACTGCTTCATGATGAATTAATTGTTCAGAAATGACTTGTTGGATTCCTCCCAACCTGAGAGTCGGCTCACAGCAGATGAAACTGGACTGTTGCATAATTTAGAAGCCTGTGTGTGTTTTTACAAGCTGAACCTGATACTGTTGTTTACACACGCATACACACCCCATAGTTTGGATCTGTTTTGGAATCCATCATGAGTTTTCACATTTAAAGTGTTTTTCAAAATGCTAATTAATGTTGATAGGGCTAAAAATGAGAAATGTTTTGAGATTAGGGTCGTGTTCCATCAGGGTGAATGTTTGGTGTCTGGCTTGTCTGTGCATTTAGCTCAAAAGTGTGTTTGTTGGAGCTGGCTGTCACTTGTTTGCACTGTTAGACTGAACTGAATGATGTCCTGTAAAGAACAATCGGTAGTCTCTGCCAGGCCGGCTATTCTCACCACGATCCATTTAAATAGACGGCAAGTTCCATTGGCTCAGACAACTCTGGTTGGTATTTGTGGGGTGGAGTTTATCGGGTAGAATAAATGCTTTGTTTAAATCCTTAACCGAAGGCATTGAACTTAAAATTAATTTGTGCTGTTGTCCAGTCTGTTTAAGAGAGATGTGCTATTATTATTTTTCTAACCAATCAGGTGGAAGGACCAAAGCCAGTAGTCTGGCCTAGGGACTGTCAGAATATTGTAGCAACAACCAGGTCAGTGCTGCATAGCAACACCCTAGTAACCCCACAGAACACGTTAGCAACCACATAACAATGCCTCAGCAACCACTCGTAACACCTCTTAGCACTGTGACGACAAGCATCACTGACATTTTTTCCAGATAATGTGAAATGTGCTTTTGCGTTCATATACTTTGTGTATTTACATGCTCAACCCGAACGTGACCTTTCTATTAAAGGTTAGTACCATTTAGACATCTGTGCTTACTGCTTTATGGCCATGTTTATATGACGTAAGACCCGTGATTTCATGTCTGTATTTCTGGAACAGGATAGCATGTCATTTTCCTGTCTGATTATGCCCCTTTCTGTCACACCGCAGGTTCTTGTTTTTTGGCCATAATGACACGGTGTGACCACTACGAGGGTTTCTTGTACCCAACAGTGACTCGTAACTGAACTGCAAGTGTCAAGGGAAAAAAATCCCCCACTTTGAGATCATCGGGGCATTTAAATCATCTGCCACTTTACCGCCCTGTTTTATTTAACTGCTCTGTGCGATTTCCTTCCCTCGATTTACTGCCAGTTTGAGCTGAAGGGGCAGTTCTCATCAGGGCCAGTGGCCTTGTGGGAAGCTTTCAGGACTGAGGTAAATTACTCAAGCTTGGGATACAGTTAACCATTCACCACCCCCACAAGCCCCTCGGTTACAACACTATGACTTTAATGGTGCGGCCTAACCTTGGTCCTCCCATTTATTAACGCACCTGTCATCGCAGTTAAGCGTTTGCTGTAGTTGATTTGTGACGTTGCAGTTGTTGGTTGATAAATAACACCCACTTCATCTTGTTTCTGCTTCTTGAACGGATGTTGCCAGTAACTCAATCGTCCATCCTGACCGAATGTAACAGCAGAAACTTTTCTATTTAATTTCCGTGCATGCATGCATGTTGTGCATTTGTTGCATATTTGATGGTAGAATTGCGACGAGGTTCTGTGTTTGTTCATTGTAAGCTATGACTAGGCGTTGTGTCGTATTATGTAGAAAAATCTTCACTGTGATTACAGGAAGTTTCTGACAAATTCAAACAGCCCTGTTTCCCTCTGTAGTCACGCGTTAATCATTCTTAGCAAACGTTTAGGCAAAGTCGAATGTCGTTTTGTTGTGCTACTCCTAGCGAGCCGTCACGCCTTAAGACGACTTCATCGACAGAGCAGGAGGGTGTCAACTGAGGGACATGAATTCATGAAACATGACAACTTGCATCTGGAATTCATTACACACACTGATGTGGAACAGACCTTTTATCGGAAAGACTGTCATCGGCTGTCTCAAAAAAAATTTAAAAAACGTTTAAAACTGCTTGACAGACCAGCATGTTTTTGTTAGTATGCTCTCTAGAGACACCAGGCCAGGTCAAGTGGTGTTGGGCATGACTGCTCAACGTTTTCATTTATCTGTCACTAAATCTTAGTGTTTAGTGTTACTATCCGGACTGCTGGCTGTCTGTTAATGACTTTCTGTTATTAACTATTAACCTCACGGCATACTTTTGACCACAAATCAAGTGTGATTCTACAAACTCCCTTCCTGCATTCATATTTTTATTACTATATATTGTTTTCTCAGAAATCCGCCACGTGTTGACGGATAATAGCCAAGTGGGCTGCGCTTCGGTCGGCCTGAGTTTGGGTCTTGACTCGTAGTCCCTTCCTGTCTCCTGATCCCATATCTCTCCCCCGTATGATTTCCTGTCATTTATTCACTGTCCCATTTAATAAAAAACTACAAAGGCTAAAAAAACATGCCATGTTACTGAAGCTAAATACGCTGCTAATGCCGTTTCATGTTGTCTTCAGGAGTGTTCCTCCTTTGGAAAAAAGGAAGGGCATTAAAGTACAGAATAAAAATTTCCAAAACACGGGTTAGCGTCCAGCCCCCACGGCACTTTGTAGTGACTGAGATCAAAGTCTTCTTTGTGGCGTTTGAAATTAGCACGCTTTCTTTTGCCTGTGTTTTCAAACCGAAGGTTGCGGAGCTGGAGGTTCTTGTGTTTGTCGGCTAACACCGTGACGGGAAACAAACGTTAACCTGTAAATCATTCCTCACTTATTCTCTGTATTTTGAAAACCTCAGTGAAGCAAATGGCCGCTGAGCAGCTCAGGCAGATTCCTGCTTATGACTTAAGCATGTTTTCTTTTCTATATTGGTGTCTAGTTCACAGTATAGCTCAATATAGCTTTAGTTTATACTGTCTGTTTTTTCTTTTGCTCAGGTGTTATGTAACCTGAAACATTTTATCATTGAATTCCCTGCCAGCATAACTCGATCTTTTATAACTGCATATAAATTGTGTCTGATATAAATGTACTCTTATTTTAAACATCTACTCTGCAGATGCAGAACTTTTAGTTTTGCTCTCCCGCAGTGTTGAATGTCTGATAATAGTGATGAATTATGTAGGATACTTAGGAACTGGAACCTGGTGTCTGTCTTATGTCTCTCTTTGCCAAATCGTTTCAGGGGCAGCAGTCCAGAGCAGCTGTGAATCTGTGTTATATGACCTGGATGAGGACGTCTCTTTGTTTAACAAAACACACTGAGCTAATGGCTTCACAAGCTGCTGTGGTTAAAAGGCTCTCAGCGAATGGGCTCCTCTCTCTGTGAATATCTGTCAGAGCTGGTCTTCGTTTGTCAAGGAGCTGACAGTCAGTGGACATCACTGTCCACTGTCGTGGAACCTTACTGGGAAGGAAAAGATTGTGATTTTTATAAACGTTTTTGTTTGTTTGTTTTCAGTTGGCTAACAGGGAACGTGCTCAGAACATTGGCTAATGTTCTCTTAAAGTTCTCTAAAACAATGTCATAAACATTCTTGCAGTATTGTAAGAACATTTCTCTAACATCATATAACATATCAAAATTGTTTTTACATAGTTAGTGCAATGTTTTAAAAAGATACAGAATTAAAAAATGTTGGCATAATGGACTTACAACCAAACCTTAAAATTAAAACAATGGCTAAAAAACTGGACGTTTTGAATGTTCTTAGAATTTTTAGAATTTTGTTATTTAATGGAAACATTAAGGAATTGTTCTTACAACCTAAAATTGATAGTTGTTCTCTTCCATCCTGGATGAACTGCATGAATTAGGGCAAGACATTGCTATCATGTCCAAGTTAGACAGTTTAGAAGTTTGTTAGAAGTTTGACGTGTGGTTCTGTTGAGACCTGTAAATTCAGTGTGGTTGTGAGGTGTGGTTGGAAAAGTCTTGGGGTCTGACAGATTTATCTCTGCTTTATTAGGCCACAAAAATCTGTGTTGTTATGGAGAGAAGTTCTGGTTAGTGTTTGTTACAGACCGTCTAAGTTGTGTGATAGTAAGTCATGATAGCGGACCACTTTGAGAGAGGTGGCAGATGTTATGCTAATCTCTGACTGATAAGAGAAGATCTATAGGCTGTGCTGGAATTTCGTCTAGATCTGTGGAACCAATAGGAGCCAGCACCACTTGTTGAAGATAAGGTCCTTAAATAGATTGAAGTGTTTAAACGGGTTTAACCCCTCCATTTAAGATTTCACCTCAACACAGTTCTAACTGACGTAACACTATCTAACTCAGCCAGACCTTTCTCTAGTGTTTCTCTAGTCCTTCCTAAATTTAACAATTTTAGGTTGTAAGTATGTTTTCCAATGTTCTAGAAACGTTCAAAACAGCCAGTGTATTTTGATGTTGTATTAATTCCATTTTTTTGGTTATAAGAACATGATTCAAACATTTTAGATTCTGTATCATCTTCAAAATGTTCCACTAATAACTTTAAACGTTCTCAGAATTGACCTGCTGCTGTCTAAAGACACGCATGTTCTCCTTCAGGTCCAGTGTGTCATGGCGTTGTGCCCTTGACTGACCCTGCCACAGTCTGACTCAGTTTTACAGAGCGTCTGCCTCAGCTAAACCTCTGTTGACGTTATGTTATTTCAGTGACCAAGCTGCTGTATATCAGCAAAAAAAACTGTGAAAAACTATTAGTGTCATAGAAGAACAGCCTCTTATTTCAATATCTCTCTCGTCCTGCTCAGCTCTGTGGCTTGTTTTGCAGGAAGTGCTGAAGTAAAGAGTCATTAGTTGACGCTGGTTATACGCATGGCAGAGGAAACATTCCTGCTGATGTCAGGACCCACACATGCTTGATTCGAGGCTTGTGATTGGCCAGCAGCTGGGCAACATGGGAAAACAGCTTGGATACATGTGTGTTTGAGTATTACAGTGTGTCTGCAAATATAGTGTATCTGTGTTTAGTATTGATCAGGTAGAGATGTTGTATTTTTGCATAGTTATTTTCTGTTTTAAATTGATTTCTTGTACATTTGCTATGCAGCAGTGCATGTTGGTAAATTTTTGAAGTTAATTGCGGTTAGAAGTTAATATTGAGGTGGAGCAAAATAGTTTTTTTCCTGGTTATGGTTCTTCGTGATATTAGCATTAATTAAAACACACTGTGTAAAATATTCTATTTGACAGAGATGAAAGTGAATGTGAAATGACCTTCAAAGAAGAGTCCTGGAATCACAAACTACAACATCACAGAGTTCCTCCAGGAAAAGCAAACACTAAGTACACAGAGACAAAGACAGACCGATGCTGTTGTACACCTGCATAACCTGACCTGGTCGAGTCATTATTAAATGTGTTTATGTAGATGATTATGAAGGAACTCACCCTCAACCCTGTTATTCAACAAGGGAGGGTGGACATCATTCCATGATTCATCATCTTCTCAAGGTTTTACATTTATCGCTGCTCACAGCTTGCAGATGAGTGTAGTCGTCAATTTTGTTTTTCATTTCAGCTGTGCTGTTTAAAACATTACGGCATATGAACGATGAGGTAATTGTTTGTGTTCGACATGCCTCGTATAACAGCCTGTTTGGACCTGTTGTGAAGCTGGTATGGATTGTGTATACCAGCAGGTGTTGAGTCTTATAAAACTGTGTATTACGTTAACCTACAAGAACCATGAAAATCAGAACATAAAACAACCGTCCACTGACACCCAATGGGTGCTTTCAGACGTACCGCTTTTGTGGTAAATCGAGCAGAGTTTCGGCGTTCAGAGGTTGCGTGAACAGAATTGTTGGTGTTAAAATGGCAGAAAATCAGCTTTGGCATTTTGCCATCTTGAGGACTTTCACATTGCAGAAAGTTTTTTTTTTTGTGTTCACAGCAGTAACTTAAAGGGTTCAAACACACGATTAGGATGATCTGGATCAAGAATGACTTCAAAACACATTTTAAATGGTTGCAGTATGTATTAAAGTCACCACAAAATGAAAATAAACTATTCTTTTTTTTTTTTTAAATACTGCAGTGTTTATTAAAAATGATTGTCCAGCAGACCTTCTCTGATGATGTCAGTCTGACAGTTTGGGCGGAGCCAAAGCCATTAACCACTCACATCCAACAGTAATGTACTATGAGCTTTTCTACAGCCAATCAGTTCCCAGAGGGTAAATAGTCACACCCTCCATTTTTCTGTTTCTTTTTGAATGACTTCAAAACACTAAAGAAAATTCAGTTGGAACTTCCTGTTCAAGGAGACTTTAACCTCAGCAAGCTGTTGCTTGAGCCAATAACAAATATCATTTTACCAAAAAAGTTAATTAAACAATTAAACTAGCTGGTGACATCATAGATGATGTTGTTAAGATCAAGTGTAATTAGAAAATCTGAAACATTAGTTATTTTTAACCAGCCGTTTAAAGTGTTTCTCAGTCTTGAGTCATCATTAGCCAAACACTTCAGCTCTGAGTCGTTCATCACAGGTAGTTAAATTACAACTTTTCAGGTTGAAGTTTATTTCTGTTTCACGTGGGTGGATTAATCTTCTAACAGGCCATTACTTACTGCAGCAGGTCAAAGTACCACACAGTCAAACTGTTCGTGTCTGGAGCGCTAAGTGTGGAAAATGTTAATTTGCTTTATAGAGAGTGAATTTGATGTAATTGTCATCTGACTGACTTTGAGTCCTGAGTGCATTTTATCACCCAGAGCTGCTGATATAATGTATAAATGTTTCTGTTTCTGGAGATAATGCAATGCTTTGATAAAACTTAACCGGATAAAGCTATGTAGTTAAATTCATTTACATAAGCAGGTACTAATGGACTGTATTATTAGCGATGTCGTTCTAAATCAGAATAAGTTTTGTTGTTTTAGCAAAGTTTACATTTGCTGAAACATGCTTT
>JAZGTK010005190.1:0-22904 GCA_036877625.1 Ambastaia sidthimunki
CCCGTCCCCGTCCAGATCCGGAGACTCTCTCTTGACGTCCGCTGGATATTTGGAGACCGGGAAACTCTCTCCGTTCCCGAACCGACAGGACGTGTTTCCCGCTGGACAGATGTACTGATAGCCGATCGTCACAAATAAAACGGTCAAAACGGGAACTAAAATGAGTTTGTTGGATTTATCATCCATTGCAAAAACCAGAGAACCGGATGATCACGCCATTGGTGATGCTTTAGTTCCTCATTGAGTTCTCCGGGTGTCTTATATAGATGATGCTCGCAGGCAAAGTGTGAACCAGTAAAAGTGACCCGCTGCAGCTCGAAGAGCCGGGACTATCTCCACACCCTTCTGCTAAATCATTGTAACCACATGAGGGTCAGATGGACCATCGGACTGTGGACTGAAAGGAAAAACACGCTTTAGGTTTCCTCATTGTCCTGAACTTGGAAACGATGAATCTCACCTGGACGAACTGTCTGATGTATCGCTGCACGTCTTTGGAGATCCATGTGCAGTTCAGTCCCCGATGACTTCAGCGTTTGTCTTCCTCTCCCGACAGACTGTAATGTGAGGTTTGACTGCAGATATACGAGAACGCCCCATAAAACACACCTACAGACCCAAATGCCCCCGTTTGATTCATCACTGAATTATTCCTCTGTGTTCTATAATAAACCTGCAACTTACTTATTGTGTCAAGCGTGTGTCTGTGGATCTCAGTGTGTGTGTGTGTGTGTGTGAGAGAGAGAGAAAGAGAGAGAGAGAGTTGCTCCAAAAAGCCATTGGGGGGAAACAGAGTCTGGCCATTGTTCAAATACCCACTTATATCAGTATTACATGCTTTCAAACCAAACAACAGCAGCATTCAGACATGGTGACCGGTTACTAATTATGAATATTATGATATTTTTGAGGACTTTCCAGTTTTATCTGTATAAAGCAATCCATCTGTATAAAGCAGACAGTCAGAGACTTCAGCTTTCAGGACCAGAGAAAAGATACATTGTTGTTAAATGGGGGGGCCGGAGGGAGGGGGGGGGTGTTCAGGTCTGCTGTACCATAAAAATAACTAATTAAAAGTGATATTGGTATTGTTGCAAGATGATTAAGAAAATAACAAAGGAAAAATGAAGCCACTGATGCCATCATCCATTCATCCACAATATTTCATTTCTGAAAATGATTAAGAAACCTCTGAAACAATTATTTCTAGCCACTAATCTGGCAGTGTTTCAGAACCACGGACAGCACAAAAGACAAGCCAGTTCATTTCTTATGTCATCAAATCAATATCATTATATTGCCCTTATCAGGACAATCTATCCTTGAATAGAGAATCACAGATTATCATGTGAGCTAGTAGAGATTGAAAAATGACACAATCATTAGAATTGACTAGAAACAACGTTTTTTTTGGAAAGTGACTGCAGGTGCTGTGCAGAGCCTGTGAGGAGCAAAACAAGTCTTGTTCCTAAACTATTTCATTGGAGGTAAACAGTATAAAAAGTAATTTTTCTCTCCATCTTTTTCTGAAAGACTTACTATACTAGCATCACAATTAAACTAGTAAGTCATTTTGTAATATTCAGTAAGATTGAGCAGAACTGAATGGAAACACTGGCAATATTTTAGTATCATGTTCAATTCCAGCCATTATAGAATCATTTCAGTATTCAGTTCTCTTTGTGTAGCCAGTGGTAAATAATAACAGGTGTTTCATTCTCAACCTTTCAAATAAGTTCATGCAAATAATCAGATTCCTATACACTTGCATTTATTTTAAATCCTGGATAACATCAGATGATTACAGAACTAGGATTCATCTTGTTCTGACAGGTTTGAGACTGTTAAAGAGTGTATGTTGTGTCTGTATAGAATTAAGCAGTTATCTTTAGAATGATGAATATGTCATAAACACAGAGGCAGTAATTTCTCTTTCTGTCGAGTGCATTTACATACATTAGTCATCGAGCACCACAGGAGCCTTGACAACAAGATGCTGAAATGATTCTGTTTTTTAAAGATGCATGACACAGTCTGGCTGCTATTAAAGGTTTGCGGCCTTAAATGTCACAGCTATCTGTCTTTTTATTTTACAAAACTGCATTTCTGATTTGACAGACAGGAATTATTTGGCAGGGACGTCTCAAAATATGATCCGGTTTCACTAAAGAAAGACAAAAGTTTTGAAGAAGAAACGTACCTCAGTAAATTGTGTAAATGTTTTAAACAGCCACGTTTTATTCAAGATCCTTTATTCAAGATTATTAGATCTAATAATTACATATGAACTAAAAAAACAAACATTGTTACAGCAAAACTGCCTCATGCATTTGTAAAGACGAAAATGTACTTGGGTATAAAATTTGCAGGCAACATAAGCTGCCAGAGTTCATATGTGTCTTTGAATTGAGTTCATAACACAGAGTAATAATCCTCAACACCCACAACATAAAAGCTGTTATTTCTCACAGTCCACACGGCCTCAGAGCAGAAGCCAGCAAACATGCAGACCTGCGCTTGTGAGAGGAATCCATACAGGACTTTGATTAATGTAGCAGCTCGGTCCTGCAGAGAAGTAATCACTGATCCTGTCCTGTTTGCATAGAGAGAGAGAGAGAGAGAGAGAGAGGCGAGATAAGGGGCTGTATACATAAACGTGATGTTTTCCTCATTTGTTTGATTATGTGCTTTGATAATGTGGTCTACACTTCCCAGGGGATCTCAAGAAAAGCGATTTGTGTGTGTGGGATGGGGGGGTGGGGGTGGGGGGGTTGCTGACTTACTGCAAAAGTCTAGCACTTAACACCTCAGTGCTTTAAGGATTATAACCTCACTTATTTTGAAGTGAACTTCTCTTGATATTGTATGTTTGTGTGAATTTTAAAACAGTTGATTATGATCACACACTCTCATGTCTGTGAGGAGCATTGATGGAGCTCTGCTGCAGGTTCGACTGTGTGCTCAATCCAGCTAATGTACCATGATGCTCTTCACTCCGCTGATTTTTATGATGCTATCGGCCAAGATGAGAAATGTTTCACCAGAGATCACTGAGTCAGCGTCTCTCGCTCTGCAGATATACAGCGCTGAGAGGGCACACTTGAGATTCTAGATTCTATGAGATGGTCCTGCTGGGTTGAGGTTGGTGTGAATATCTGTAACTTTAGCAGTCACGCTTTAAAATGTATTCATTGTTCCATTTACATTAGAATCTCATGCTGGAAAACCAGCCACTTAGAATTATTACCATAGCCTCATTCTCAATATTTGGAAATAAGAATATAAAACCTTAACACCTGTCAAATACACAAGAATACATAAGTGTCAGAACCCTATGGGAGAATCTCCTCATGTGAACTCTTATTAAATAATGCCAGTGCAAATGAAAATTGTATTCCAGCATGTCAGCTGTATTTGTGCTGTGTTCTGAGCCCACTGAGCCCCGTTCTGAAAAATGAGCTTAATACAAAGTGTTTTGGGTTACCGAGGTTGATATGTGAGTGCTAAGGTGTTCTAAGTTGTTTCTGGAGCTGTTATATTTTATTGGCTAGAGTGCTCTGGGTGGTTTGCTGGGTGGGTTATGGTTAAATGATCAATAACATGGAGAACCATCTGGTGATTCTTGTGAATAATTTGACACAGCAGGTCTGATTTTTATGGCATAAACATTTGACAACCAACATTTATTATTTGTATTGTAAATAAAAAGTGATTGATCTCTCTAATTCTGATTCTGCCCTTACAACACACAAATGTATTTCAAAAGAACTGCCCATGAGAACCTTTTCACCCATTAGAAAACTTCAGCTAAGAGCCATCTTCAATGCTTTTTAAAGACTCACTGCCCACATCTATTATAATCCATGCAGGAATTTTTGGAATGAATAAAATGTAAGAATACAGGCAGCATTTAGTTTTAACATGGCTGGTTGGATCTTGCTGGACCACCGAGGTCTCGTGCAGAAGCAGTTTTCTGTGAGACAGGTGTAATACAATGACTGATTGCTGTGTGTAAGACAAAGATCCGAGCTGACTTAAGAATTGTGCTGCAGATCCAGTAAGTCATAACCTGGACTTGTGAAGGATTTTTTGTGAGGAACTCTGTGAGACGATTGAAGGTCTTGGGGGACTCCGCGCCATTCGACCTGATGTGGCTCAGATTTATCCCAGTTTGTTATTTTTTTTAAATAAACTGAAATTGCACCTGTTTGTCAGTAGATGTATATAACAGTAACAGAGACATATTTAGTTTCATTTTAATGTGTGATTTTATTTAAACACAAGCGTTAGGATGAGAAACGAAAGCATTGCTGTCACTGACTAGGGAAGCGTGTTACTTAATGTACTAAACTTAAACTACTAGTTAGGGGATGATTCACGTTAAATAACCTTGTTTTAAGCGAGTACACAATTTATATAATTTTTGACATGATTTTAAAAACATTCCAAATTTAATGATTTAAAAACATTCATTTGGAAAAAATCCAAATGCTTTCTGTCATTTAGGCAGATTAAAAATCAAAGAAAAACACTTACATTAACTGCCTCAAGTCTCATTTTAATTGTATTTACATGCATTTAGGCATCTTTCTTTCTGTTCTTCTGTGTGTGTGGGGGGGGGGGGTATTTAAGCATATATTGGGGAAAATTTATACCCAAAAGTCAAAACCTCACAAACCTGAGCAAATTATGTAATTATGTCTATAAAAGTCCCCATAAAGCATAGAGACCGATCAGCTCTGACAGCTCAGTGTTTAGTAAAACATTTAACACATACAGTAAAACACGTACAAAATGAAAATCTCACCTATACGCCTAAATATAATATTATCTCTATTGCTGAGAACACTGGGTTAAATGAAATCCTTTGCACTGCAGGCTCACTCTGAATAGGACGTTGGCACCGGGCCTTGTCGCATGGGTTTGTCCCTGAACTTGCTCTGTTTCTCTCTCAGACTTCTGTGCCCCCTTCCAGTCTCACAGAATTAGCTTTCCGCCACCGCTGGCCTGGTTTTGTGCCAGTTCCATCCCCTCTAGTGTACTTGGCATATCATTAAAGAGCTCTTTCCCAGCATGCAGAGCTATCGTGGTGCTAAGCCGGAACTCCGTCAGGCCAAAGTTCTGTGGCCATCCTGCTCATTGGGCCTGTGACGCAACACCAGCATGGCCTGAACATAGAGCCGTAAATCTGAACCAGCTCAGATGTGCAGAAAATGTAACAAATTAATAACAAATTAATGTAAAAATTTAAACATGGTGCATTGTGGGGATCTAAAGTGATGGAATATTTGTAAGCCCTTGTGTCCTTGTGCAATGAATATTCTTGGGTCCTCTGGAAATGTGCACAAAAATTGTTGTGACCTAATTTATACAAGACAATGAGCTTTATATATTAATTCACACGAATACTAGTACTTAAATAAATAAATAAAAATAACTTTTATCATGCTGTTATTATGTTTTGTTCCTGCTTCCTCTTTTCTGTTGTTCTCACCTGCGCTTTGTTACTTTAATCAGCACCTGTGACTGTAAGTCCTCTTGTCTCTGTGTTTAAGATCTTGTGGTTTTGGAATTATTGTAACTGTGTGAGTCTTTGTTGCTCATTAATCTTATTAAATGTTCTTAGATCCTAACCTGCTCTCTGAAGACTCGGTTTATGACAATACAGACTGATGGCTCACTTTTGCTGAGTAGATATAAATAAATATTTTTAGGTGCTGTTTTATTGTTATAGTTTTGAACAGGAATCTACACCACATGAGCACCAGTATCAGAAGATCAAACATGTGACCTGCTGTATTTATTGCAGTAATATTAGTGGAGTGTCATGTAAAATGATGTTAAAATTGTTGTTACTGTGGTGTTATCAGAATTAGCAGAGTTTGTGAAACATAATAAATGATCACATGACATCAGAAGGACCGCCCCCTCCTGTTTAAAGCTGCAGTGTGGATTATTACCCCTCTATCGCCATCACTGTTTGAAACATGAAATTGCAAGTTACTTGCAGAGTTGTTTTCTTAAAGGTGAGGTAAGTGTAAATTCTCTACAGTTTTGGTTTCATACATTTTAGGCTCATAGACACAAATGCTTGTTTTTATTCATAATATAATATTCATATAATATTCATTTATAAAATTCATTTGATGCTTTTCAAAGAGTTTTTCTTCCGGCTGGATAATTTGGTCTGCCAGTAAGCGTTTGTTATATATAAAAAATCTGTTAGCCCAACAAACTCCTGTGTTAAAATATCATACATCACGTCTGTATAATCACGTCTAAATTTGTGTTGCTTTGAATAAGAAGCGGGCTGTCAAAACTCTGCTGTGAGTCATTATTTTGACTCATAAATGTTTATATGGGGTATTTTTGAGAGTACAGAAGTTTTTGAAGATTACAAAGGGTTCAGCAGGCAGGCCGAGGAGCATGAATCCTTATAAATCATTATCTGTGGAAACACATTGGGTTTTTTCCTGAGGGAGTTCTTCAAAGGGAAACCTCTTCACTGAATACAGGCACACATTTTTGAGGGCGAGCTTTTTGGGGTGTATCTTTGAAAAAGAGAAATCTTGTTATATCAGCCCTGTCTGAGTAACTTCAGCAGACAGTCACACATCAAATACTGCAAATGCTCAATTAAAGAAACACTGAGAGTTACGATATTTAGTGTTTAAATTTCCCTGTAGGTTACATATGTGAACTCTAAACTTTTCAAAAGCAAGAAGGTGTTTATGAAAATAAAATACATTGATTGGTCCAATCTAATCTGTAGGATTTCATGTTTTTTACCTTCTACTCCATCTGGTAGTGAAATGCTGCACTGAAAACTGTCAGTCAAATATTCTCTTGACACGTCTGCACACATCTTAGTTTTTGGGTTATGTTAGAGACAGTAGTTTACTTTATTTACTTTAGTTTACTTTGACAAAGACCAAACCCACTGCTAGAATGTCAGCAGATAAAAAACCTTACAGCTTTTACATGAGTGTGAATCTGCAACACCTAATACACACTCTTCATGTTGAGTGTCACTATGGTGGTCTGGAATGGTCTGGTGGAACTGTATGTACTGTATATTAAACCAATAGTGTGTAATATGTTGATAGTTTTACTGGAGAAGCTGAACTCAAAGCACCTCTAGAGGAATCAGATCTTATGGTTTGGACTCAAAAAAGAACCAGAAAGTAAATGTCAGTTCCTCCTCTCTTGGTTCACATGAGGAAAATCCATATCAGGAGATACATTTCAACAGATGATACCACCCAGAACTCCTAATGGACTCCTAATTGTGTTTGTTGACATATTAATTAAAGAGGTTTTCAATATTCTTTTATATATTTGTTCATTGGCTTCAAAAATAAACAACTTTTTGGAATCAACCACTTCAAGCAGATAAAAATAAAAACAAAGTCTTCAGAGAGTTAAAACAGGAGAAACATTGTTTCTTTTTTAAGTGCAGATCAATGTAATAAAAGTGTTGGTGAGGTGAGACAAATGAGTTATAAAATGTTATTGGTCCGTGTCTCTATTTGAGGGAAAGACTCATTGTTAGTTTATCAGGAATGAGTCAGGAGGGATGGAAAGAAACAGACGGATCATCTCTCATATCTGACAGCAATAGAAGACAAAACACTGGATCTTGTTTTCTCAGAGACCTCGGGTCACACACACACACACACACACATAAGGACAGAACAGCTGTTACACAAGAGATTGTGTGTGTGTAACTGAGAGTCATGGCTTATATGATCTTGACTGATATAGATAATATTTCTCTCATCTGTGCTGTTTGACACGAGTGATGTATCATGAGACATTTCTGGACTGTAGCAGAAATATTGCTGTTGTCACATGGATATTAAAAACTTCACCCACGGCTTGACTTGTTCTGAAAAAGAAAGAATGAAAGTTTAATTCAGTGATATGTATAAGAATAGGTAAAAGTTGTAAGCAGTGAGATAAATGAAAAGTCTTGTGTGTCAAGTAGTCAAGCAGCTTCTCTGCTTGGCGAGTCACTCTTAATAAGATGTGTTGTGGAGAGAGAGAGAGAGATAGTGAGGCAGAGCGAGAGAGAGAGAGAGAGAGAAAGAGAGTGTGTGTGTGTGTGTGTGTGTCAGGCTGTCAGAGTAAAGTGCAGGTAAAAACAGTGATGTGTTTACTGAAGCGTTTCTTTGCTCCAAATGAAGCTCTTTCACTACAAACTGCTCGCAAAGAAATTGTGTGTGTGTGTGTGTGTTGAAATTGACTGGGAAGGTCTCAGCAGCCTCAGGATAAAAATAAGAGAGAAGCATTTTGGTTCTGGATGAATGAATGAATGAATGAATGATTCAGTAAGATTGTTTTGGTAGATTTATTGAACCACAGTGATACACACCCTCACTGAGTGACTCATGCTGCATCAAACCGAAGATCATGTCCAACATTTCTTTTCTACTCATTTGCTTCATTTAAAAAAAAAAAAAAAATGTCTGCTAACTCTTCCAGTGAGACTTTCAGGAGGAAGTGGCCCTAAATGAAGCTCCAGATGTGGCCGGTGAGCAGCGTGCTGGGAGTGAAACACATCTGGAGTGCTGGGCGGGAATGTGTGCGGCTCCATGTGGAGACTGATCATTTTAAAGCTGTGTTTTATTAAATAAGGGGCAGATAATTGAGTATTCCAGGAAGGGAAAACTGAAAGAGCTGTCTGAGAAATGATGGTCGGCCACTGATGTCTGTTTGGTTTTAATAGGAACACTTAAGCTGGCTGGAGTGAGGCCAGAAGCAGTTTGTGACCAGGGTAAAATACAAAGTTGTCCATAGCAGGAGACAGAAAGGTCACTAGGGACAAGTCATCATTTTTGGGCTTTCCCAGGCGGACTCATCTGGGGTCCTAAAACAGACCGAATTCATGACACTGGAAAGATGTTTTTGGCCAAACAGCTGAGATGTTAATGTCATAAAAATGAACCGTGATTGATCACTTTACATGTCAATCAGACCAGCACCAGACTTTCTGACCCAGCCCCTGGTGCCCCAGTTTCAAACAAACAGAGGAATGTTAAACACAACAGACACAGTGTTTACAGACTGGAGGAGATTCAAACACCATCTGAGCTGTGATCAGCTGACTCATCTTTTATTTTATTATGTGAACTTTTATCCCACTTCTCCTGTTTTCCAGCTATCACTCAATATTGTTTATACATAAACAAGAGCCAGTCCTTTCATGATATATGAAACTTTATATAGCAGATAAAAATCTCAATTATGAAAAATTCAAACCCAGGACAATATTCTCAGAACACGTCATATCCAACAGCCAGCTGATGTTTCTTCAGAGATTATAGATTTCAAAAACTATACAAACTTATGCTTGAATGTTCATTTTCATCATGGCAAAAATCTATGATTTTAATTCTTGGAAACAGCAGGAAGGTCAAAACATCAGAGGTGGGAAGAGACAGAAAATCATTTTACAGCTAAAGTTTTTAAACTAGCTACTTTTCATACTAATAATTTAACTAGCCCTGCATATTAATTTAATAGTTTGTACATCAATAACTGGAGACTTGTGCTTTTAGCTTTTAATTAAGTGGGAACCCAAAGTGTGGTGTATTCAGGGAATACCTGCTGCGTTTTGAGAAATGACTGTCGTTGCATGAAAACATCAGATGTAGTAGATAGACAGACTGAGAATGAGAAACTGCTGATGTCAGTTTTTCCAGTTTCAGTCTGTAATTTGCACAAAGAAGAACATAAACAGAAGACTTACCCGTCACCATTTCATTCCACCACTGACTTCCAACATTTTACATTCCTCAAACAGCTTTCCAGCAGTTTCTGTTTCTCTGCTCATCAGTGTAAATGACATCATGAGGCAGAGAACTGTGCTGATGTATGTGGAGATCGGCTGTTTTGTGTCTTGTTTGAGTGGCTGGATTTTGATCTGTTCCACTCTGGCCACTGAATACTGGATCGTTTCAGAAAGCGCGGCCGTCGTTCTCAATGCCGGTAGTTATTATTCTAACCTGTGGATGGACTGTCTGTCAGACTCCACTGGCGTTTCTGACTGCAGATATTTCCCCTCCATGATGGATCTTTCTGGTAAGAAGAGAGTCTGTTAAACCTGAGATGTGTGTCATGGTTTGAGTGTAAAAAGATTACTGCAGGTGAGTTAATAAGTATTTCTCTGTCTGCATGTGTTAGTTTTCTTTCACGTGAGCAGAGCTCTGGCTGTTGTCTCTGTGATTTTGGGCTTCTGGGCGTCTGTTTTCGCTCTCATTGGGATGAAATGCACTAAGATCGGAGGCTCTGAACTCACTAACGCCAGAGTCATGTTTGCAGCTGCATTGACGTACTTGACATCTGGTGGGAACTTTTCTTTACAAGCATTTTAAAGCATAAGTGGAGTAAGTTACAGTAACTGATGGCTGTGTTTGCTTTACAGGGTTTTGTGGTATGACTGTGTACTCTCTGTGGGGAGAAAAAGCACGTGCTGAATTTTTGGATCCATATTTCTTAGAACTGAAGTACGTAACTATAATGTTTTAATGATGTTAGACATGTCCAACTTTGAAAATATTTAGTACAATTCAAAAAAAGAGTTTAACTCAAAACTGTCTCCCTAAAGAACATTTATTAAAACCAAGCTGCAAAAACTTCATCAACACCTAAACAAACTAATAAAACATTACAAGAAAATAACAGGAAGGCATGCTGGACAGAGCTGGACATGAACTTTACAGGACAGCCGCCCTTCAGGACAATAAAAAAAATAATTTTGACTGGTTTGGCTAAAAAAGTAATTGTGCCTCTGTATTAAAATTTCAAAATATGTGATTTTCCTACGGTCCCACCATTTTGACGTCTTTGTTTAGGGACTTGGTTGTTTATTTGGGGGTTTTGTTGTTTAATTGCAATTAATTAAATAAATTGACAGCCTGTCATTAATTGATTATACATTTTTGACGTCAATTGACAGCCCTAATTATAAGTCAGACAAACTGTTTAATATGATCCAATTAAAAGAAGAATATTTGTGTTTGTCAGGTATGAGCTGGGCGCAGCTCTGTTTATCGGCTGGGCCGGTTCGTGTGTGATTATATGTGGAAGTTCAGTCTTGTGCTATTTCTCTGGGAGAGAATCATTTCCTCAAAGGTTTGGTCCACTGAATAGTTTTAAAAGAATCAAGTCAAATAATACTTTGAATTGTACAATGATTGTATTGTTTCTTTGTCTCTCCTCAGATTTAATACAAAAATCAAAAGACCGCCAACCTACATGACGGCACGAACCAGACGGTCATACATGCTGCCGGCGTCTTCCAGACCCCCGACAGTGATCGTGCCGTCTTTATACCAGTCAAACAGAGACAGCAGAGGAAGTCAGCTAAGTACAAGCAGGACAGAAATACAAGAAAGTCGGTCTTCAAGAACTATCAGACCCCCGCAGCCCCTCATAGACTCGGCTGTGTGATCTGTTTGAGAAGAAACCAATGATTACAAACATTTGTTTGTAAAAAGGTGTTTGTTAAGTGTTTCTAAAGGTGATGGTTCTTTCAACACAACACACTGAGGAAGATTATAATGTAGCACTTGACAAATGAAAAGTACCAGAAACCTTAAATGGTGCATAAAAAGTACCTTTAACACTGAACCTCAGGAATGAAAAGCCACAGCCTGAACAGCCACTAAGCAGAGATACTGGATATTACATTGACTTTTTTATTAATACTGTGAGTTACTAGTTTGTGGATGTTTTAATATCACTTTGTTGGATTTTATTTTATATCTTTATGCTGTCACTGACAGTCATTAAACTAAAAAAGAAGACTAACAGACTAAAGAAAAACAGACTAACAAAGAAATGTAATCAATCACAGTCCAAATGTGATGACCACTGATACCAAATGTGATGGGTAATGAATATAAATGTATTAAACATAAAGAGAAAATTACAGCTTTAATGGCTAAAAGCATCTACATTTGCACACTAAACACTCAATAAAACATCTAATAAAGCTCACATTGAATTCTGTGTACTTGGTTTCTGTCCTTTAGCCATTGATGTGCTCAACACACTTTAAAATCACAAACAAAAGCCACTATTGTGAGACACGGGGCGATGACATCACTACTTTAAGACTGGGCAATGACATCACTGCTCTCAGACTGAGTGATGACATCATCATCCTTCACATGTCTGAGCAAAGGATACGTCTTACATTGGTGCAATAAAAAACCCTGTACAGTGTTGTAAATTACATTTAAAAGTTTTGTCTCTTAGTAATTGACCTGTATGTTTAATTATCTACTGATGCAATGCATACGTAAACGATGAAAAGACCACTGTTTAACATTATTACCCAGTGTTATCCAACAATACTCTATTATACTCAGTAAGTGCATCATTCAGGCAAAATATCAAGCATTATTCTCAGGGTTATTTCATAATTCTGGTCTATTAAATCTAAAATCTAGTTTGCATTATGGTGTGTTCAGTATTTTGCTCTTTTAGTCCTGTGGTGTAAGCAGCTATTTGCATCCTGCTGTAAAGAATAATGTACAGATTATATAGCACACAGATAATAAGGCTGTTTGTACCCTATGGCGTTCAATTATAGAATTCAATTCAAGCTATATGCTGCTATTTGGAAAATGATCAGTTTATATTTTACCTCCATGGAACAGCTTCCACCAGTAATACCACAATTATATAAAATTGGTTTTAAATGAATACTGGGGTCTGAATAACTGTACCAGGGCCAGTTATATGTCAAAATATCTCCCATTTTTCCAGACTACAATAGAAAATAGCCACCTAATTTATTCTCTCTCTGCAAGAGATCCTCCCTCGTTTGAGAAAATGTTTCTTTTCAGAAAATGTCAGTATATAAATAGGATTTATATGAAATAAATAGGATTTATATTAAAACCTTTGCGCAAGTTTTCCGGGGTTCCTCATATTGTTTGACTATGTGCAAAACTTTTCTGAAGGAACTCTATAATCTATAATAAACTGATTAATGTCGTGCATTATACAACATGTTCAATGTATCTGCAAACACAAGTACACCCGACAGAAACCACTGGATGGCGCTGCCCACCAAGAAACAGCAACTTCTTCACTCGCTAACGTTTTATTAAAGACTGTCCCGATTGTTTAAATCCAAATCTTTTAACAAAAATAGATGTCAGGATCTTTAAGTAAATATCTGAGCAAACAGTTGTAGTCATTTAACATTTTATATTATGAGCTACTACACATCATTATATATTATATAAATCAAAACGACTCACAACTACATCGATATGTTAGTAAACACATCGAGTTAAGGTTAAAAAATAAATAAATGATAATGTTTAAAAACAATGTTGACCTGTTGATGTTTGTGCAGGACTTAAACGTGCGCGCGCCCCTCCCCCCCTCGAGCCCGCGGATGAGACGAGGCGCGCGCCAGGAATGTGCTGTGACGTCACCGCGAGCTGTGGGTCTCAGTTTTTTGGGGGAATCGTTTTGTGGAGGTTGTTTTTCAAACCGTTTACAAACACAACCAAACAGTCGAGCGTGTAAGGCGACTGGATTGGGATCGCAGAGGGGAAGCTGGGGTTCGGATGGGCAGGTTTTGACGCACTTGTGCGGGGATTGAGTGGGAAAGTTTGTCGGGAGGTAAGAGAGGTTCGCGCTTCCCGTTACTCAGAGGCCGGAGAGTCCAGCGCTAAACTTCACGATTGTGTTAAAAGTGAGTGATCAAGATACACAGATAGATGACTGCATATTACACTACAATAAATAGCTTCATGTGTAGTTTTCTCTCCTCCTCGCGTTCACTCGTCTCTTCTTTTGTCTGTAACGGAGCTTGTCCTGACTTGAGATGTTCGGAGAGAAATGTGAGATTGAGTTCAGAAACGGATGGACGTGTATGAGTCAGTCTTAAACCCATTAAAAACAAATCCAGATTACATCTGAACCCACATTTAACTAACAAAATGTCAGAAACTTTATTTTGCTTGAAGAAAACGACGCTTATGTAAAACATTACAATGACGCACGTTTAAAAGCACAAGTTTTTATTTCCAACGATGCAAAATGCATATTAAGTTATTTTACTGCTGTTATTTAGTGTTGATTAAAAAGCATTTATTTTAAACACTCATATTCACTATTTAAATGTGAAAATGCACCTGGAGTGAAGACATTATTTTGGGATGTATATGTATTTTAAACGCTACATAGTTGATTTGTGACAAATCCGTGTTGAATGACACAACAGATCACAACTCATTCAAACCAAAGAGTTACGCGAATGACTAAAACATAAACATATGACAGAAACTGTAGGTGTCTGTTTTGTCTAAAAAATAAATATAAGGAGTTCAATATAGAAGATTGTTGGATTTCACTATATGAGTATGAATTTAATGTAAATGAAAGTACAGTATCATAATGTCAGCGTGTGTAAACGTTAAATCCAGTGGATTCTACTCAACACATTCGCTTGGAAAACCACATTTTGATGTATTTGCATGTAATAATTGTCTGATTTGGTTCATTAAAGACCTGTAACACACGTGCTCGTTGTCTCTTCTCAGTTCTCGTGCAGCGCGCTGTGCAAACTGGGACACGCGCTCCTGTTTCCATAGAAACGCACAGGACGCTCTGACACGGTGCCGCGCGCCGCTGCGATCATTCATCAAGACTTCATATAAACCGCAAGATGGTAAGAAGACATCCGCCACCCCAAATCAGCAAATTCAGGTGGAATTTATGCGTTTCTCGACGTTTGAGTCGTTGCATTGGTTGAAATATCTTGTTCTTATTGATCACGTTCATCTGGACCTGTGTTACTGTGTTAGCTGGTAACCTTTAGCTGCAGTGGTGAAATCAAAGGAAATCTGGATGTCTTTGTGTGTGACCTTGAGACTCAGGCTCGTTTGATGATGAAATGTCATGTCACTTTAATTTACGTGTCCTTTGTGGAATTCACCTAGCGTTTGTTTCCTCCGCAGCCATTTTATGATAACGTCTACTACCCGTACCCCTCCGATCCCCCGGGAACTCATTCCTCAGCAGGGATCCCGTCTCTCCTGAGCTCTCCCCAGAGTCAGCCGTCCTCCGGCAGCCATAACAGACCAGCCACATCCGCAATGTCTGGACCCCTCACCTCCTCTGGAGCTGGTACCAGCACCGGCATCCCCCCACCCTTCAAATTCCGAGCTCGGCGTGAGAGCGTAGACTGGCGTCGGATCAATGCCGTGGATGTGGACCGGGTGGCTAGCGAAATGGATTTCCACACCTTGCAGGAGCACATCACAGCCGTGACGTTTTGTAACGTGGAGGGCGAACGCTGCCACCGCTGTCAGAGTCCGGTGGACCCGGCTCTGATTAAGCTCTTCCGGCTGGCCCAGCTCACAGTGGAATACCTGCTTCACACCCAGGACTGCCTCAGCGTTAGCCTGCAGGCGGCCGAGGAGAGGCTGCTGGTGGAGGCGCGGGAAAGGGAGCAGATCTGCGGCCAGCTCCAAAAAAAATCCCAGGATGCCAAAGTCCTGAAGGAGGAACTGAAGCAGAGGAAGAAGATCATCGCCTCTCAGCAAGCCATGTTTAACGCAGGGATGAGTGCCAACTACCACAAGGTCTGTGCAGCCCCACGGTGGAGTGTGAATGTGTGTATTTGCATTTTCATTGTTGCTGTCACCTCCCCCAAGCCAAGCCTCTGTTCCTCCACAATCTCGCAGTTCATTGACTCTAGCAGATAGTAGGAGAGAGTGTTTGTCACCTTTTGATGGCATGAAACGCAGACCGCAGAAGCAGAGTAGCTTCCGCCCATTTTCGCCCGTTTGTTTTTCCATTTTCTCGTATGTTTCAGATACAATCCCATAAAAATCCCATAAGGATTTTAGAAAAGCTTCAGTAAAAAGGCCCTAAACAAAGCGAGCAGCTTTAAACATTTATTTGATGTGTTATCAGGTCACAGTTTTTTGGATTTTGTAACATTTCTACAAGTGTTGTAGTTTGTCATACTGAATGTACTTCATCAGCAGTGCAGTAAGTGAAGCTGGATTCAGTCTAAATGAAGTGTAGTGGAACAGCCCATAATCACGCCTGCAGGCAGGGACAGGATTAGCTAATCACCAGACGCTTTGTTTTTTTGGACACAGCGTTTAGGATTTGCAAACGGAGCAGATGGTGTCAGCTGCCGACAATGACTTGTGCTCCACTTATAAAAGATCTTAAAGTGGAGAAGACACATCAGGGGGCCCTGCCCCCCCATCACAACCCCCCCCATCACCTCAGTGAAATACAGTGTTTGTGACCTGTGATGACGATTAAATCACATCAGTTGTTTGCGTTTTGCAATCATGTCACCGTCACTTCTGATTGCGACCAGCTGTTGCCAAGGCAACACCTGGTGTTTCATGCGGTTACTAGGAGAAGCACAGTTGCCTTCCAGCAGCTTCTAAATGAAAGAACAAGTACATGCTTGAGTGTTTGTGTTTTAATGTGATTGAGAGCAGAAGTCGGCTCAGTTATTGTAAGATTGATTAAGCGTAGTTGGGTGAATCATTTTTTAATACAAAACTTTAAAGAAAAAACAAGAAACTATATTTTGCAGAATTATTTTAGCACACAGTAAACACATGATCTCACAGTAAATACATTTATCAATTAATTGCAATGATCTTTTATAATTACTGTCATGTAATCCAAAAAATTGTCATGCAAAAAATGTCCAAAAATGTAATTCAGTCATGAAATCATACTGTAATTCAGTACAGTGATTTATAACATGACTATTATGACAGTTTGAATGATGTCATTTTTTCTGCATTACAGTAATAGATAGGTAATTCTTTTTCATTACAGTAAATGGCGTGTTGAACAGGAAATGGGATGTGTTTGTGAGATTAGTTGTGTATGACATTGGTTTGGTTGTGTGTCGACACCTGCTGAGGCTGCAGACTGACAGCAGATTCCTGTCTGCCTGCATCCTTTAAACACATAATTGCATTTCACAGTTGATTGGGAAGTTGTGTCAGTGCAGCAATGCAGTAATGTCACAGTGAGGCTGCGTTACACAGGCAGTCTGTTGAATGCAGAGCGTGTTAGTGAGGGTGTCACTGATTGTTTCAGTATGAATGAAAGCACCAGACAGGCGTTCTGGCTGTTAAACGTGGTGTGTGATGTGCAGGATTGTAGATTTTCTCCTCATCTCCGGATGAACTGGAGCGTGTCACGCAGAGAGAGGAAGAACAGGGAAACATGTAACCATTCCTGCACCACCCGTTGTTGCCATGGCAACGTGCCCACGGTGTGTCATGGTGTGGTTCTGCAGTGGCGTGTGAGTGACAGCTGTGCTGAGCCGCTCCGACACCTGCCTGTCACCTGATCCAGTCTCACCATCCCTTCTCATGACCTTCAGCCTTTATTCTGCTGCTCATATTTGCTTGATGTAGAACCACCAGACACGATGTCCATTAAACGCTTAATTCAGCCAAAAATAAAGATTCTGTCATCACCTTACAGCTCCATAAACATTCTGAAACCAGCTGTGTTTCTTTTAATGGAGCCCAAAATGAGAAATTTGTCCCAGATGTTTTTTTGTGGAATAGAAGTGAATGTTGATGTATGCTGTTGAGCTCTGAAAATGACTACAAGAAACAAGAAATGTAATTTTTTTGTGCTATAATCTCTCCTCTAAAGCCAGATGATAGTTTTTGAGAGAAACAAGCTGACTTTTAAGTAGCTCTCAGATGAGGGTGAAAGAATGATGAAGTTTTTATTTTTCAGTCCACTAACCATTTCAGAACATTCATCTAATGTTTATCTAATGTTTAACTCGTAGATCACAGCACTTGCAATGGCAGTGTCATGGTTTCAGTTATCAATGAACGCACATTTTGATACAAATCTGATTTCACTGCAGATCACTTCAGATTAAAGCATCTGTCAAATGTGTAAATGTCACATAAATGAATAGAGCCTGATTTTGTTCGCTTCAGTGCCAGCATTGTGAGAAAGCCTTCATGAACGCCTCCTTCCTGCAGAGCCACATGCAGCGCAGACACCCAGCGGAGTTTGACATGAGTGAGTTGTTGCTCTGAATCTCTTCACATGATGCGTGTCTGTCGTGTTTTAATTTGTGCATCTCAAACGTCTCAGAGCTGATGACAGATAATCAAAAAAAAATTCAGACCCTGAAATTACAAGACGAGATCAACAAACTACAGGAGCAGCTGACCCTGGTCACGTCCCAGATGGAGACACAGCAGAAGGACTACACTGCTAAACAGGTACAGAGAACAGCTGTTAAACACGAGAGACAGTGTCGTCAGTGTGTCTGTGTTTCAGTCTGTGTCTTTCTTTCAGGAGAAAGAGCTCATTCAGAGGCAGGAGGAGTTTAAGAGACAGCTGGAAATCTGGAAAGAAGATGAAAACATACGGATGAACAGCAGAATAGAAGAAGTTAAACAAGCATGTCAACGCGACATGGATTCAATGCACCAGAGGAACAGAAACCTGGAAAATGTGTGTTTCTCCTTCAGACAGAGTTTATTGCTTTAAAGACATAGTTGAAGACATTAATTGTGTTCTTATTGATGTTATAAACCCATATGCTGTTTTTTATTGTGTGGACACGAAAAGAGAGAAATTGTTTTTAAAGGCTCAGGCTACTTTTGTGGCATACGGTGCAAGTGAATAGTGACTGGAGCTGCAAATATCTACAAATAGCAAAAAAACTCCATAAACAATTTATAGGATTTCAGCACTAAAAATTCAGCTGTGATGTGTAAATACTAAACATCACCTAACAGCACTAAATCATTGAGTTTACATTTTTGGCCGTATTGTTTCATTAAATATCTTCTATATTAAATACATTTCATTGAACTGTGGCTGTTGTGTCCTCAGGAGCTGCAGAAATTGAAAGTAAATAAGCAGGAGATGATACAGCCAGTGCAGACACAGCCCAATACATCAGCCAGCAGTGAACACTGGCAGGAAGTTGTTAAACTTCAGCAAAAACTTCACAAACAAGTAAGAGATACGAGCTTCAGTTTAAGAGAATTCAGAACATGAAGCTCAGCATGAACGTATGAGCTGATGAGTTAATAATGAGGTTTGAGTTTTTAAATTGAGTTTTTCTTCAACACAGGAAGTTAAGTGGGCAGAAAAAATGCAAAACATGAAGGAAGATCATTCCCATGAGAAGAATCTGGTATGAACCATTTTCTCTTCGTTGTAAAAGTTATAATCTATGAATTAGAGTTTAACTGATACAAAGAAATCCATAAGGTGGGAAACCAGATTCATTGGCTAATAAGGTTTCAAGCATCTAGGAGATGTTGCATTTCTGTCAGTATTTTCTATCTTCATTCCAGACCGATAAGATGATGGTGAGATCAGACCTCACTCTGTCTGTTGTAGGACTCCTTGTTCATCTGATATTTCTAGAAAATCTGCTGTAGGCATTGACTGATTGTGGATCGTTGTACATAAAACCTTCTGTGTGATTCGTCAGCTTCAAGAGCAGCTGTCAAAACTGCGGCAGGCCGTGTCAGAGGGGAGGGAGGAGTCCAGGAGGCAGGTCCAGGAGTTGAGCCACAGACTGCAGGAGCAGCAGCAGATCATTGCCTCACAGAACACACAGGTCAGTGCTGCAGCCCCGCACAGGAAGAGACTCAGTGCTCAGGATTTCCTGTATTAGTGCAGCCGGCCGCAGGCTAATCTGAGCTGTGTTGAAAGAACCGTACGGTGGAAATGGTCAGGAAGAGCAATTATCATCATACTGATTAGTTGTTTTAATTATTTCCGTGATAAATGTTGCATTTACATTGAGATTTACATCTGAAGTGTCGGATAATGTATCACTGACTGAAACTTTTGTAACAAATAATGTGGTTGTGTTTGATGATTACAGATGAAACAGATCTCAGCGAAGCGGCCAGCAATAACAGTTCAACGTGACGGTAATCAGACTGTTTTTTAAGCATTTATTAAAACTTGTGAAGTTCAATTGTTCAATTTAAAAAATCACATTAAGAACTAAATTCTTCATTTCTGAATGTTTTCTTTTGTTTCAGTGGCTGCTGCTCCAGCTGCAGATAGTAAAGCTAAAGTGGTGGTCAGTGGTAAGTTATCCTGTGGTGTCTGTCACCTGACGGTAATTTAGCTAGCAGCACCTGTTATTATCACAGACAGCATAACATGTTTATAGTGTTATGTTAGCATTGTCCCTACACATCGTCCAGTTAAATCTCCTCAATTCTCACATCATGTCCTAATTCAGGCATGTTAGGACTTGTGTTGACATCATGTGTTGACATCATGTGTTGACATCATTTGTTGACATCATTGCATGTTTTCCATTGGTTAGTTGCACGTTTTCAATGAGTTGCGCTGCTAAATAAAGTTACTTTATCTGTTTCCTGTCGAATGCAAAGTTGTGGAATGCTGTTTGCACCCTGTTTTTAGAATTAACAGTAGAATTTAATACATTTAATAAAATGGAAAAATAGGTCAAAGATATCAGAGCAACCAATAATGGTTGGTATGGTCAGTATATCAGTGTCAGTACACCTCGGTCCATTCGTAACCCTCCGCTCTCCTCTCTGCGCTGTTCTGTTAGAGCAGTTCAACTCAGTGCATAAACTGGATCCTATAGTGGAGCTGTCTGAGGAAGATAAAGGTAAAATGATTGTTCTGTGGCTTGCTCGCATGCAGTCTGCATGTGTCGGTCGCTCAGGTCTGCTGTGTTTGCTCTGTCAGCATGTGTCCGTGAGCCACAAAACTACAGGCATGAGCTGGAAGATCTTTGTCTTTGAAAGACACGCAGAAGTTTCAGCATGTTTACAATCATTGCACAGGTTTGAGGAAGAGACAGGAAATTAAAATATGTAGCTAGAGGAAATTAACCTGTGTTATGTTTGTCTTTTGAGTGTTCATGCTCTTTTTGTGTATGAAGGTCATTCTACAATTGTGATGGTCAGTTGCCAGTTAAATTGAAAGTTTTCCACTAAGCCATATTTAATAATCTTAGTGTTTTATACATGCATTCAAAACATGCGCTGTTAATATTCTTTATTCTCATGTTTCATGGATTTTGACAATGAAATTTGATTACATTGGTTTCTGAAATGTGAGTGTGGTTTAGTGAGATCACAAAATACTTTTGATCCTTTATAAAGTTGTAACTTGTGTTGTCCAGTTGTGGTAAGATCACCAGATCACTGGATGTCAGTGGTAATCTTCACCCCACACGTGACCTTTAGCCTAAGAAAGTGTTTGTGACACAGGAAGTGACCCCACTGACATTAAATCTGATGTCCAGCAGCTGTAGAATGACATTTATTCTAGAGTATTTGTCCACACATTTGATTAGGGCCATGATGTGTCTGACTGTCTGGCATTTGTCTTGCATTTTCAGATTCATCTAGCATCTCTGAAAGTCACCCAGGGAACCATTCGTTGCAGCAGCAGGTGGAGGAACTCTTGAGGAACCCAGGGTTGAGAAGAGACATGCGTGTGGCTGCTGAGCAGAACCTTGATGACAGACTGCTGAACTTAGGCATCAAGGTAGTGAGTGTCAAACCACAAGATCTGCCCAGGAAACCTGCCACAGAAACCTTCATTCTACTGCAGCTGAGGAAACAAAAGTGTAACTCTGATGTTGTGTGTTGGTTAGGGCGTCAATGGTCTCTGTAAAGGGGTTTATAAGAGCGCCATGGCCCATATTATCTCTGACCGTCAGAATAAACAGGAAGAGCATCCAGCCTATCGGAGGGCACAGAAAGAAATCAGCCGCAAACTGGAGCAGAGGGTGAAGGAGAGAAACTCAGAAGATCCAGCCAGACCCAAACAGCATGAGCAAGGTCAGGCTTTGTTGTGTAATATTCCTGAACAACTCTGATGTTCTGTTGAAATTGCATCACTTGGGTTTGGACAGAAGTGAAGTTCTTTTCCCTCATTCTCTTGCAGTGCTTCAGTCTAGACCCAGATCCAGCAGTTTTCCAGCTACAGTAACTCGTGTTGTTTCGGGCCCACCTCCCAAACAACAGCACACCCCCCAACCAGCTGCACGCCTCAGAACCAGCACCCTGCCCAAGACCTCCACACCACTGCAGCAACACAAGTACAAATCCATGCTGTTAATCTCATCTACCTAGCTAATAGAAACATTATCAGAACGTTGGCTAACAGTCTCTAAAAGTTCTCAAGTTATCAAAAATGTTTACAGTTAGTAGAAAGTTTTCTAACATTATATATAGAGAATATTATTCTTAGGCTGTTAGTGGAATGTTTTTAAAACATTATGTTAACCAAGAAATAATGTAAAACAGCATCTAAAAACCTGGATGCTTTAAACATTTCTATATATTAGAAATTTTGGTTACTTAATGGAAATGTTTGGGGAACGTTTTTGACAAGCTAAAATTGTTAGCTGGGTATCAGCTGTTCCTGTTCTTTATAGAGGACTTATATAAAGGACAATATAAAATTAATTCTATTTACTGTCTTATCCATAGTCTCAGTGTTTGTTTTAGGTTTAAATAAAGAATAATCCAGGTTTCTTTTGTGATCACAGTCTGTCCATTATTTTGTCTTAACACTGTGTCTTACCTCCCTTGCAGAACCCCTCCATTCAGCTCTGATGAAGAAACATCTGAGGAAGACGAGGAGTCTGAGGAAGAGGCTCCTCAAACACAGAAGAAATCTTCCTTCATCAACAGCACAACAGTGAAAGTCCAAACTCCTAAAACACATCAACACCCCACCCCCCGCACACCCGCCCCTCGCCCTGCAGCCCCCGCAGAGAGGACGGCCGTGACCACCCTGAGCGAGAGCGACAGCGAGTGGACGGACGGCAGCGAGATGGAGGAGCTCAACCTCTCACAGCTGCACAAACACACAGACCAGAATGGAAA